>JANHZT010003272.1:114669-128702 GCA_032468215.1 Stegonotus admiraltiensis | reverse complement strand
ATCAGGCGGACCTGATAGAAAGCTCCTCTGGCCACGGCCGTCATATGGTCTTCTAAAGACAACCGTGAATCCAGGAGAACGCCCAAGTTGCGAGCTTTCTCTGTGGGGGTCAATAGTACTCCCCCAATAGCCAGTGATTATTATCAGGGGATGTCTTATTTTAGGGGAAACAGGATATGTTGGCATAAGACAGTACTATGGGAATTAAATGTTCATCAAAGTGATGGCATGAAGAACAACACTGTCTCTATGTCTAATTGTTTTGGCATGCAATGCCTTATAGCACTGTTCCAGGGGGAGGAGTTGAAACGGTTTATTTCCAGAATGTGAGGGATCTGTAGATATTTTCTCAGCCCTCTTTCTGACCTGTGCAGTATGCAGGTCCTCAATGGAAGGCAGGCTGGTTTCAAGTCCTAACTATCAGTTGATGTCTGTATCTATCCTATTTGGTTGCTGTACCAAATCAGACAGTTAAAGAAATAAAAACAGACATTTTGTACCAGACCAACGGAAAAAAACTTGTACACTCAGTCTTGAGCAAAGCAGGAAGTGATTACCCATGCGTGTGTGGATTGTCGGAGCAGCGAGGCTGGAAAACTATATCAACATCTCCAGAGGCAGTCTGAACTTTTTGAGTTAATGCAGGAAGAATATTCTTTGTTGCCCCTTTTTAATAATGGTTCTAATGTTAGGTGTCCATTTCAAATCCTGGAACCCAAAAACTTGAAGGACTCAACTGTTGTTACTGTGTTGTCTAATATAGTAAGAAGTGGTAGAACAGAATAGCTCCTTCTAAAATCCACTCTCATCTCTACAGTTTTAAGCGTGTTCAGCTCCAGATTGCTCCGGCTGCACTAAAGGATTAGTTGTTCAACTTCCTGAATATACTGTATGCAGACTCATCACTGTCTCGAATGACACCAGTGACTGTTGTATCATCTGCAAATTTTAGTACTTTAACAGATGGATCCTTAGAGAGGTAGTCATTGGTACTGAGAGAAAAGAGTACTGGAGAGAGCACACAGCCCTGGAGTAGGGGGCGCCTTTGCTCATAGTTTGAGTGTTCGATGTGACGTTACCTAGCTTCACCTGCTGCTTTCCATCTGTCGAAAATCTTATAATTCACCTATAAGTATGGACAGGCACAGCTAATTGACAAACAAAATAGTTCTGTGAGATATCACCACAATCTGCATTACAGATGAATATTTATTTATTTATTTCATGTATTTATATGCCGCCTTTCTCCCGAAGGACTCAGGGTGGTGTACACAACTTAAAAACATGCAACAATAAATATACAGGCTATTAAGTCCAGAAAATATACCATAACAGTTAAAACAACCATATAGCATTTGTATAGCTATTCTTAATTTTGTAATTTCTAAAAACAGCAGTGCCTTTCCCCAAGATTGTGCAACTGCCTTTCACACTCCTGCTCTATATAAAGTGTCTGAAAGATGTCATTGCATTTTATTCCTCTATCAATGTCTTTACATTCCTTCTAGAATTCCACAGCATCTGATACATAGTCCAAATAGGATAAAGCTTAAGCAGGAGCAGTTATGTAACATATAACAAGTGTAATATTACAGTTTATTTCAGTAATCAATATTAAAGAGTATATAAAGCTTGCATACTCTAAAGTTGTTACCAGGAATTTGATTAAAATAATGTTATTCATTCCAGTTTTCTATAAATATTGTATTCCCTTCCCTGTAAACCTTCACGTTTCTAACCCAATTAGAGAAATAACACATTTGATATCTGTGGAAGGCAATCTATTAGATCCAATCAGATTGGATTCAACCACGGTGACTGCCATTAAAATACCACTGAAAAATTATCTTCCCTGCAGCCCTAAGTACAAGTCTGTAACTTTCTCTAGAGGAGTGAGAAAACTCTCCCGAGCAGACCAGAGATCCTGCAAGGGGCTGAAAGAGAAGAAAACTTCAGTTATACAAGCAGAAAACCACATCTGCAAAACTGGGTTTAGCCACTTTCAACTTGGCACTTTATATAAGCAATAAAGCAGATTACCGGTAACTTCAGAAATAAAATGGTATACTTTTGGGTTTTGTCTGTTGAAAATCAGCTATAACTTTATAAAAACCAAAATTGCTTCTCATTTAATTTTACTCACTTTCAGAGCACGCTGAAAGGTGCTGATTGACAGCAGTGCCAGATCCTGCTGCTCTTCTGCATAACGCATCAAATAGACATATACAAGTTTTTTAATCTGAAAAACAAACCAGTTCATTTGGACATATTAAAATTCGGTATCATCCACAAGAACATCCAATATGGTTTAAGATTGTTACATTGTAGACATTCTATATTCCCTGCAACATGATATGCTTGCATTTTATATACAGAGTTTCTAAACAGGTAAGTGACTGAAAGTCTACAACTAACAAAAATTACAGTTTAGTTAATTTCTAAATAAAGCCCATGTAGGTTTAAATGAACCTGAACAAAAAATTGATTTCAATTTTAAATAGATCATAAGGAATTGTAAAAAGAAAATCTGTAAAAAAACCTTCTAAGTACAGTTGTGCTATAATTATTGTCACTATCTGAAGAAATATTTCTGTCTATTCTGCCAAAAAGCAATATATTAAATCACAGAAGGTTACAAGGCTTTAAATTATTTGTTGTTGTACCATGAACAAGCAGCAATCAACACTGACAACAAGAGGCCTATATAGTGAATGACTGCAGGTGTGCAGAGAAAGCCTCTGTTCCTTGAAACCACTTGGAGATCAGAGGCAGGAGAACTTCAGTTTCGTGACTACACCAATCTTTCATCATTTACTTTCATTCAATGTTACAGCATTCGTCCCTTTAAAACTAATAATAACAAAGCCACATTAGAGTTGAGGAACACAGGCAGTTCTGTTTAATTAGTTTATCAATACAAGTATATCAAACTTCATGAGTTATTGACTAAACCTTTTGTTATTTCTGCTCTAAACCACCAATTATATTTTAAGGTCACTTTCTGCATCTTTTAATGTGAAGCCTAAAATTAAGTGTAGGGCAATTCACTGTTTATAAAAATTAATTTGACTAAACTAAATGTCCTTGACTAGCTTTGAAATCCTTGTTCTGCCACCTGGTCTGTAATTGGATCTTTTTCTAGAAATGTGATGGCAGGGAGAAAAAAGGAGAAAACCCAATGATAAAAACACATTTTCTCCTTTTCAAGTACTTTTCTTTACCTTTCAGGTTTTAAAAAAAAATCTGAAAAAAGAAGTATGATATATTTCCCAATATTTTTATTTAAAAGTAAATATAAAAGTAAATAACAAAAATCCTGACATGTTAAAAAATAGGCAAATAGCATGCAAAGGGATAAAGAAGCCTACATCAATACTAGCAAACTTTTAATTTCCAGAAGGCCAGAGAATGATAAAATAACATAAAGGATTAAACCTGAGAAGAACAGCTGGGTAGAAATAAATTTAAAAATATCCCTACAACAAAATAGATTGTAAATGTATGGCAGATATGGGGTGCTAATTTTAAACTGCTACAATACACTTACCTCATAGGTTTCAAGCACTACTGCAGATTTATATCTTTGATTAATGTATATTAACGTCTATTAAAATCTATAGATAACCAAACTACTCTGAGAATTTCAATGTAACATGCATTGAAGATTGTCAGAAGAAACATATTTCAATATTCAATTCACATGTTGTTGGAAAGTGTACAGTCCAGCAATGTGTATTTTATATGAAATTGTTCGTAATATAGTCTAGTTTCTTCCACAAAGATACTTATAATGTTTGCTTAAAGTAAATGTTTTAAGCTATCGAGAAACACTGAGAGGTGAGATGGGTGGTAAATAAATGTAATAAATAATTAGAAATGTATTTTATAGTCTATAAAAACTGACTGAACCACACTGAAGAGATCTTAGCATTAACTCCTACAACCCAGTATGAAAGAGATTATTGCTGGCTCTGTGTTCACAACACAGCTGTACAGTACTTTGTATTTAGTGCATAATATGCAGTTTCATAAATCATGATAATACCATGCTAACACATTAACATATTCCATTAATTATTACAAGCAAGATGTGATGCAGTGTTTGTAGCAGGCAATAAAGCTTTGCTTTAGTATCTTTCAAAAGGTAGGCAAACATTTCTGCCCTGGTTCAGAATTAGTTTAACTAATGTTGATGTGAGGGTACATTAACTCCTCCCTAAAATGAAATATGAATATATTGGAGGACTTTTATTTTGGGATAGTAAGCTTATATGTTGGCTGGCTCTAATTTCTCAGTACAGCTATGAAAAAAGCTGATTGGCAAGGAAAGAGGAAATAATTTTCTCTTAGGAAGAACCATATGGTTAACATGAAATATTCTCACCTTAGTGAATTATTGTTTCATTATTCAATTTAGATGTTCATAATAACATTAAATGGTTTATTAAATATATAATATTTGTCTGAGATAAATGGTTTGTTCATAATTCCAATTCTAAAGAATTGTTCTAATAAAAGGCTAATAATCACACTTTTCAGATAAATTTGATAACATGTTATAAAGATTATGAAGGATTTCTTTTGGACATGCAGTCTGTATAAAAAACCCACTACATCTCTTACCTCATAAATTCCTAGTTCCATTACTAGAAGCCAAACTCATAACACCTAGTCCATTGTCAATAATAAGATATACAATAAAGTACAACAAACTACATTCCTCTTAATGATGATAGAGGGAGAGAAAGAGAGCTAGCTGCAAGTAGCTCCATGCAGTATTTTCCATTGGTTTTAAAGTAGCTCATATGTAAGGTTGATTTAAGCTAGTGATCAGAACCCCTAGCCTACAGGCCACATGTGGGTCCTGAACTACTTTTCTGCACCTCCTATCAAATCATCCCACTGAAAGTGCTTCCATTGATTTTTCATGGAAAACAAAACCATGAAGGTATGTAAGCTTTAGGAAACTGTAGCAAGCTAACCCCCCACCATGCCCTAAAACACTCCACTCTACTCACCTGCATGACTTTAATTAGTTTGACATCTGTTGGGACACAAACTCTATTATGCATGATTCTTCCAGAAAACTAAAGCTGAATGTAGTTGTAAGATCCTATCGGGGTCGGTCACCAGGACCAGAGGTTCTGTCTTCTGAGCTTTCGGACTCATGCTGGAGCCCACCTTCAGGGAACTTCTCTCTAGACTCTGGCCCCAGTGACTGACCCAGATTGGATCCTGCAAACATTATCCTGGGACACATATATCTTCCTTCATTCGTGAATGTAGTTGAACATGTATCATGAAATCAGAATTTAATAAACTCAGAGAAATGATGAATGGAATTCCACAGAAGGAGAAGGCAAGGGGGAAAGGAACTCATTATCAGTGGAATTCCTGAAAAATAGATGTTAAAGTATATACAGTGCAGAAAAATATAAAGGATTGCAGAAGCAAACATGACCACACAAAATTCTTAGTAAAGATCTGAATAGAAAAAAATATACCCATAAATTGATGGAAAGAGGTATATATCACCAAGGAAAATTACAGAGATTTTCCAGAATTGTAGAAAAGGTAATTGGGGAAGGTAAACTCAGGATGACCTGGGGCAAGGATACTAAGAAAAACAAATGTAATACATTTGTTTTCGTCTAAAAATACCCATTGGTCAGAAAATACCCATTCCTACGTTATAAGAACACATTTGACAGTAGTGACCATAAAACTATGATAATATGAATAATCTCTTGATATTAAGGAAGACTTGGACACAAATCAACTACCAAAGTCTGTGGATCCAGAGGAGAAGATCGATACAGATCAATCACAGTGTCTGGATCCAGAAAAAGATAGTCCAACTAATCAGACTCCAAAATACCATTAGAAAAGTATGTAAAGATCTGAACACTTGATCACTTAAGCAGCTGATAGGGGCTTGAAAACATATCTTTTGGGGTTCAATAAAGTAAACTTAAGTAAATTCAGAACAAAGATAAGGAGAACTATCTGGCTGAGAAGCTAGTAAGAAAAGGAGGTTGAAGTGAATGGGAGATATTAAATTATTTCAGATATGAGAAATTATGGACTTCATACAACAAACTACATTTTAATTATTAAGTATATTTAATTTAAGAAGGATTCAGGCAAACATTATGTACTATGAAGAATGAATAGACTGAGCTAAGTAAGGATATGCTAATCTTCAAAAATCCAAATACTATGCATCAATAAGAGAAGGACAAGACATCTTTATATCAATCTATAAGACGTGACATGGAGTAATAGATTTAATTTTACATAATATTAGATTACCGTTGAATGTTAGGAAAAGTTTCCAAAAAGTAATAGTTCAATGACCAATTATTAAGAGAGCTGATGAGCTTCCTTTCACTGCATGTGATCAGAAATTTTGATTTCTGCTTGGAGCAGCCTAAATGTCTCTGTCCAATTCTATAATTCTTTGAAAAATCCAAATGTGATTAGAGAGAAAAGAATGGTGGAGAAAGAAACAGTTTAGGTAGACCACCAAGTAAAACAAAATGCACAAGTTATGGTTTAGTGTAGAACTCCATGAAGCCTAAACAGTTTGCACAAAAGTTCCCACTGATGTGCAGATGATTTTTTTAAATATACAGTAATAATTTTATTAGCGAGATCATTCCCTTACATTTAAACATTGTACATTAAATCAAGCACAAGAATTAATAACCCATTCATAACAGCAAAAACATCCTTGGTTTCCAAAAAAAAGTTGTATACTCCTAACTTATTGTTATGCCTGATATAAAAGCAGCTGAAACAAAGAAGCAATGGGAGAGAGGATATTATTATACAATTTAATAGAAGTCTTAATAATCTATATTCAGAGTCCCTGGAGTAAGTAATTCTGCCTAAAATAGCAATGACAAATCAATTTACCTCTCAGGATAATGCTTTTACTTAATACTGTATAGACATAATCAAGTCTCCATACTTTCCTTCAACTATGACTGCTCCCTTTATCCTATATCTTGACAGTAAAGAAAATCTAAGTGTACTATTAAGACTAGTAAAGATGGTTTCTCCATGAACCTGCTTTTAAATCTGATATGTTGCAACAAGTACTTTTATTAAAAAAATGTTTGAGAATACCAAAGAAATACATTGGGAAATGTATCAACATAATTCAGAGCTTCTATTTGAAATGCTTCAATTACTGTAGAATATGAGAAATAAATGCAAACTAACAAAATATGAGAAAAACAGATGCCAGATGACCCAACATATAACCATTAATTTATTCATTCAACTTATGCCTTCTACTTCTACTGTGACAAATACTCAATGAGTATTTGACTATTATGAGAGCCACTTTGGTGTGATGGTTAAGGCATCAGACTAGAAACTGGGAGACCATGAGTCTGTTAGATACAAAGCCAGCTGCATGACTTTGGGCCAATCATTCTCTCTCAGCCTTAGGAAGGAGGTAAAACAAACCACTTTTGAAATTTTGCCATGAAAACTTCACGGACTTGTACAGGCAGTTGCCAGGAGTCAATACTGAATAAAAGGTACACACCGGCATGCACATACACAAATTACAGCAGTGCATTCGCCCCGGTCCTCCTGGAAGGATTCAGGCTGCTGGTTCAAGAGTTAACATACCATTATTTCATCAATGATGGGCAGAACTAACCTAACCAGAGATATCCTCATAGGGGCAGAAATATTTGTACCAAAGAATTTTAATAGGGACAGGTGCAGCTTTGCCAAACAATAAGTAGGTACAGAATCATGCCAAATATTAGCAATGAATAAAGACAGAGGTAAGATTAACATTTACAGTTTAGCAAAAGCAACATGTAACTGACAGGAATTTCTATTAAAAGCAAAGTCATTCCCTGTGAATACACTGAACAAGGTCAACAGACAGGAATAACTAGATCTATATCACATATTGCTATCATAGAAGATTCATTACTTTTTCTTCACCTGTTTCACTGGAACATTATTATAATTACTGTACTGGTAGCCCTTGACTTACAACAATTTGCTTAGTGATTGTTCAAAGTTACAACAGCACTGAAAAAAGGGACTTAAGATCGTTCTTTACACTTACAACCATTGTAGCATAGGCACATGATCAAAATGTGGACACTTGGCAACTGACTCATATTTATGATGATTGCAGTGTCCCAGGGTCATGTGATCACCTTTTGCAATCTTCTGACAAGCAAAGTCAGTGGGGAAGCCAGATTCACTTAACAACTGTGTTACTAACTTAATTGCAGTGATTCACTTAACAACTGTGGCAAGAAAGGACTTAGAAGTTTTAAAAGATGCTCTTAGAATTAAAAGAACAAGGTTTTGTCACCATACCTCAATACTTTTGCTTGCTACATTCTTCACTACTGCAGGAAACAATTCAGATGCATTTTTTCCTCTGGCAATCATCTTAAAAGAAAAAGAAAAAATTCCTTTAATATAACATGCTATTTTAAAATACAGTGAATAATTTAATACGTATACACTAATAGTACATTTCAATTTTCAACTAAGTTCCTTCAACTCTGAAGTAAGTTTCTTCTTTGATAACATATCTTAAAAGGAAATTCTAAATTATATAATTTTTCAAAGAAATTGCAATTAATTTAAAACAAGTACATAGGTAAATTACTTCAATTTGTTCAAGGGACAGTTCAAAATAATCTAGAATACCATTTTTGCTGGAATATCAATGAATTATTCTGATTTAAAAAGGGGTAGAATTGAAGCCAAACTGTTATCAGACTTCACAAATATCCCAATAATACTTACAGCATAATAAAATGGCAATATTTAATATTACTTTTTAAAGCTATGCTGTATTATTTAAATGGCAATAACTGCAACATAATATGAAAATACATATTTGGAATATTTTTAGAATATATTTGGTCTCATAATGTTGCCCAGAATCACTTGTGAGATAAATTTGACAAATAAAAATCAGGATCACTGTAATTTCAATAAAAATTGATTTTTTTTAAATCCTTACTCTCAGTTAACTATTCTTCTGTATATTAAAAAAAGAGTTGGGTGCTGACTAAACATAAATTAAATATAGAAGTGAGTGATCATTAAGCTTGCTCATAGAGAATAAAGATTGACTCACAGAACAAATACATGAAATATAACTAACGGGTCTAAAGAAATGAAAAACATTTACAAAGTTATCATTCGAAGTATATGGGAATCTTAAAAAGAGGTAAGAATTTTAAAGAACAAAGAGAATGCATGAACTGGTGTACAGACATGGTGGAAATAAGGATGGTTTTGATAAATTTGTATCAAAATGACTAGATAATAGTGCTGGTATTAATTACATTTTAGGTATGTCCTTTTTAGCTCATGCCTTATTTTCTTCAGCTAATTGTTTCTTTTCTGTGTTTTGTATAATGTTATCTAATCAATATGCACCTACTTGGGTGTACTATAATTTT
The DNA here is from genome assembly GCA_032468215.1 of Stegonotus admiraltiensis. Taxonomy (NCBI): domain Eukaryota; kingdom Metazoa; phylum Chordata; class Lepidosauria; order Squamata; family Colubridae; genus Stegonotus; species Stegonotus admiraltiensis. Next base: position 119,241 of record JANHZT010003272.1, on the reverse strand, counting down.
AAAAACCGTTTTTAATCCATTTTAGCACTCAGGTTTTGCAAACTACTTCTTGTAAGTCTGTTTATTTGTTTCTGGCTTCTGGTCATGTATTTTTATTCAAAATATACACCAGCTTTTCCAAACGTTGGCATAAACAACATGTGGACTTGAACTTCAGATACTGTAAGCCACAGAGAGTCTGAATGGAAAAATAAGAATGAAAAAAAAAATACCTGCCACAATTTCCTAACCAGCATCTAGAGGAGGATGCCAAGACTGAGGAAATGTGTCCTATGTATTTTTGATTCTGCAGATCGTATTTAACAAAATATACAACAGTCCAGTTTGGATGCAAATATGGACTCCTGTGAACAGAAAAGCTCCTTTCATTTAGATTCATTTAGAATCACATTGACTGAACTTATTTTCAATTCTCCTGAAAATCTCTTAGAAGGTTCTTCAAAACAAAGTAGGGAAAAGAAAAATGATAAAAAATACCAAACTGAACTGATACTGTAAGATTCGTATGCTCTTGGGTTCCACCAATTAAACAACAATATCTATTGGGATCTCGGAAGCAAGTGTTCTCTATAGCAACCCCTGCCCTCTATCATGAGGTTACCACCCCACCCCACCCCCAAATTCTAACAGAACCCAACCTGCTTGTATTTCAAATGGCTCTGAAGACCTGGCTCTTCATTCAGTGGTTCGGCCAGGGTGCGCAAAATCCCCTTTAGAATATGTGAGTTGTTTTCTTTGTTCCCCTTTGTTTTTGCCATCTTGCTCTTCATTTTTGGTCTCTCGTTTTTGTTTTTATGTTTTAAACCATTTGTAGAACACCCATAGTTGCTGGGAATCAAGGGACATGTAAATTTATTAAATTATTTCTATGAATGTTCAAAATGAAAAAAAGATGCAAACTGCATTATACACATAATAAAAGCTGAACATACTCCAACAATTCTTTTCATAGCCTCCAATTTAGCAGAATCTTTGCTGCTTTCCAGCATCTGCTTAAGATCTTCATTTCTATAAAAGAGAAAATGAATATGTAAGGTTATTGGCATCAAAACCTGATTGTGAACTTATTAATCATAAAAACAAAAAAGGGATCCGACATGCAACACAATGTCAGGATTCAGCAATGCAGGAACTTACCTAAACAAAACCTGTTGCAAATTCCATTTTGGGGAGATATTAAACATATCCCTTTTAGAACAAATCAAATACCCTGTTTCCCCCAAAATAAGACATCTTCTGATAATAAGCCGAATCGGGCTTTTGAGCGCATTGCAATAAGGCCAAGCTCTTATTTCAGGGTTCAGAAAAATATAAGACAGGGACTTATTTTCGGGGAAACACGGTATATAAAATACTATATATTTTATAAAAAATTAATGGATTGTTACAACCAAAGTGGTTAAAGAGACAAGAAAAAATAGTCTTCCTATAAATACTGAAACAGGAAGTACAAATCATTTCTGCAATCTACTGTGCTAAAACCAAGAGCATATTGTGGGAAAGTATTATTATTGTTGTTGTTGTGACGGTGGCGGTGGTTGGTTTCAGTCAGCCAGATGCTTAGACAGGATTTTATATTTCTCTCTACCAAGTCTTTCCCAATGTCTAGGCCAGGGGTGTCAAACTCAACACCCACAGGCCAGATATGGCCCATGGGTTGCTTAGATGTGGCCTGTTGGGCCGCCCTGGAAACAGCAAAGGACCGGCCTGCAGTGCCTCTGCCAGCAAAAATGGAGCTCAGGACAGCTGCACGTGGCCCTCCCAAGGTCTGATATTGGCTGTTTTTGGCTGTGACACCTTCCTGCAGGCGTCTGTCAGTGAAAACAGAGCTCGGGAGGGCCACACGCAGCCCTCCTGGCACCTTTTCACTGGCAGACAGCTGCAGGACATCGAGCTAGCCACACTCATCCTGACTAAGCTCATCATGGCCATGCCCACTCGGCCCCCCGAGGTCAAACACAACCCTGATGCGGCCCTTAATGAAATCGAGTTTGACATTCCTGGTCTAGACCATCTAACCATTGAAGCATAGCATCATTTATATTTTTTAAAAAATCAGATACTGGACTGGTATACGCACTCAGCTTACAGCTGGTCACAGTGTGATCTACAGTTTGATGTGAAACCCTACAGTCACATTGAAGGGAGGACACTATGCCCCATAGAGAGAATCTCAGCAATACATCTGGTAATTTGCAATCTACAAACATTTAGGCCCCTAAGAAGCAAGACCCTTATGTGATTATGTTTACACTGCTATGTGATGCATTGTATGTATGGGAACCACTCTTGCTTAAGTTTCAATTTCTTTTAAACTTTTATTACGTATATATATTGTTAGTTTTGTCATTGCAGTGTATTCTCTAAGTTTACGTTTTTAATTAGGTGTTGTTGGAATGGGGTATTACTTCCAATGTTGAACAAAATTTATTCTTCTTCTTGCATATATCCCATTAAATGCTATGTATATTTATTTTGGATTTTTTCATTGTTGTTTATTAAAATGTCTTAATCATTTTTTGTTATAAGCTGCCCAGAGTCGTTGACTGAGATGGGCAATTACAGAAACTGAATAAATAAAATACAATGTTTTTTCTGAGACTATAAGTACTAAGAAAAGTTGTAGTTTCATTTCAAATTTAAATGTATCATTTATTATATGAAAAAATAATGCAATAAATACTATTTTAACTAATACTATCACAAATAATAACAGTGTAATAACCCTTTGATAGTCCATTGATCCTTGGAGGTTGATACTGACCACTCTGAAAAACCCTGACTGGAGATTACCAGCTTGACTGGTGGTCACCTATAACAGTGATGGTGAGCCTTTTCGGCACTGAGTGCCCAAACTGGAACGCACATGTTTGTGTGTACGCATGCATGAGCGCGTGTGTTGGAGCCCCAGAAACTCGAAGACCAGCTGCCTGGTGTGCATGCCCACAGGGAGGGCTCTGTGTGCCATCTCTGGCACATGTGCCATAGGTTTGTCATCACAGACCTATAATAATTACTAGGGATCCCTTGGAAGGAGATACCTGCCTGCAAGGTCTTTCAGTTTGTAACAGGGAAAGAGAAAATTATGCCACAACCTTCCAGTATAAAACGTTTCTCATAGCACAAATTGTCTGCCTAGTCTGCAATAAACTGAGCTCACTAAGAGATAGTATTTTGCTCTCTTTTTTCCTTTTAAGAACAACTTAAATTGTTTTGTGAGCCTAAGCCACATACTTGTCACCAGTGCAAGATTTCCTCCATAGATGTGCTACTGTAAGATAAAACAGCTGTTTCTCTCATCTTCCTCCCACCCCATGTAATTATTTTCTCAGAGCATTTACAAAAGATGGGAGTTTGCAAAGGTGCAGCAATAAATGTGGCGTTCATGTCAAAATGCTTGGCAAGAATGAAAAATTTTAGAGCCCAGCAGAAGTATTAGTAAATCTGAGGCATGCTCCACTGTTCTTTGCACAAGGAATGGTACTATACTGCATTCAAAGTTAGAATCCAAAGTGAAAGAATAATCAAAACAAAGAAAAAATGAAGATAACTTAATGAAATACTTACAAAAAAAGATTTTCTTCATATGATTCAACAGAAATGCTAGTAATCCTATTTTCTTCCTCAGTAGGCTCTGATTTTAGTGTAACGCTGAGCATCTCTGCCTTTTCAAGAATAAATGTAATCCTGCAAGCAATGTCACTGAATTTATCTAACAAGGAGTACTTGTTCTAGGCCTTCAAATTTAGCAAAAAGAAACAAGCATACTTGCAGTGGAAGCTACTGATCACAATCAAGACTGTAGAATGATTATGAAGTAACAGGATACCAACTCCCTTCACTTTAAGGAAATGCATACGCTATCAACGATCATTTCCTCACAGAAAAACGTCTTACTAGCCAACTTCAACAAACAGCATGACACAGCACGACATGAAAATCATTCTTATTCAATTGTTACCTTATTCCAGTTTTTCAACAAAAATCATTCAGGAACATGTAGCATACATCCCAAAGAAAGTTACAAATTATTTTAATATTAAATTAATAGGATTATAATGTATTTTGCATTCTAGAGAAATGTTAAGTAAGAGGTGGTATTGGTGCAGTGGTAATAGCCATGATCAACTAAGACTTTTAATGAAATTGCTTCAGCTGATTATCCTATTCCAATCCATTCTGTACAATTAGCAGAACAGAGAATTAGATAATTAGCAAGATATTTTTTCCTTATCTTCTTAACCCAAGCTGCAGAATTGTTTAACATTATTAAAGTTACTATTGTATAGAAAGCATTTGGATACAATGTAAATTACCAAATAAAATGAATGTTTACGCAAACATAATATTGCCCATATCTTTTTAATGAGGAAGAATGGAACAGAAAATAATGAATCTACAACTGATAGTTCTTTCTTCTCCCCTTCACATTTTCAACTTTCAAATAATAGAGATTGTGGAACTCCTGGATTAGGGCCTGGAAGTTATTTCACATAGATTATAATGGAATTACAGTTTAGGGTGACTGACCAAAAAAGAAAAATATGAGATAGCAGCAGATGGGATGGGATG
>JANHZT010003272.1:100132-114569 GCA_032468215.1 Stegonotus admiraltiensis | reverse complement strand
CTTCCTAATGCCGCGACCCTTTAATACAGTTCCTCATGTTGTGGTGACCCCCAACCATAAAATTATTCCTAAGACCACTGAAAACATGTGTTTTCCAATGGTCTTAGGCAACCCCTATGAAAGGATCGTTCAACCCCCAAAGGGGTCCCGACCCACAGGTTGAGAACCACTGTTCTAGAGTCTCAATATCTTTTTTACATTGTGGCAACCAAAATTGGATGCAGTATTCCAAGTGTGGCCTTACCAAGGCATTGTGGATGAATAAAGATGAATCGTAATCCAGAAAGATGGAAACACTTTGGATGGGGAACCATTCAGTCTGAATAAAGTTTTATAACTTGATGCTAGAAGAAATTTCACTTATTTGTATAGTTTGGGCACCTTCCTGGACTAGCATGAACAGTGGAAGAATAAATTACAATAGCTGAAATTACTAGTGGTGGGTTGCTACCGGTTTGCCCTGGATCAGGCGAACCAGTAGCAGCGGCGGCAGGAGGCTCTGCCCACCCACTCAGACACTTCTGTGCATGGACAGAAGCATTGTGTACAAGCGCCCACAAGCAAACCAGTAGCAACGGGCTTTGAAACCCATCCCTGCTAGAAACAATGTCCTAGTTTTTCTACTTATACTTACCAAAATCTTGACAGACTATTGTAACATACTTTATAAAGATAAACTTCTGTTATTAATAAAAAATACAGATTGGGAGGGGCAAAACATCTGGGAGTTCACATCATTAATATGACATGTTGATGCATCATTTAGAAATGTGAATCAGGTTCTAATTCAATTGATCTTTACATTGCTAGATGATTGACATCTTGTTATCTAAAAGATTGCCTTTATCTCTGCATCAAATTAGTTTCAAAAGCTTTGCTTATTGTATAAAGTAAGGAAGATAATCTTGAGATACATGAGACCTGTTATCAAATGATAAGAGATAAAACACATTTTAAGTCCACAACAGACAGAAATATGCAAAGGACACCTCCCTAATTCACAGGAATATAAAATGGGAGAGAAGATACTAGGTAGCACAATCACACTTGAAAGATTCTGTTATTATAACCATTCTCAAAAAAGTAGTATTACCCTTCTTGTGGAGTTGATTTCCTGGTCTGGTTTATCTGACTGACATATTCAGTATATACATTATTAAACAGAGAGACATGAGGTCAAACACTTTACTGGTGGCCTGAAATTAAAGGTACTCTATAAGCAAGACTCGTATTTTAAAAGCTATTGGGAATTGTAACAAAGAGACGTTAGTGAGATAAGAGATGCTATCAGCCTTTTTTGATGGATCTCTCAATGGTAGTTGCTTGTGATATCAACTATGTGATTGTCAGCCTTTCAATGGAGGCAAGAAAAAGGCATAGCAGGGATGCTCTGAATTACTGTAGGGCGCAATGACAGAATCTTAAAGCCTGAAAGAGTTTCTCTTTGCCCCTTCTTAGAGTAAATCACAGGAAGGCTATTTTGAATTTTCTTTTTCTCAGGACTGAGCAATCCTTTCCAAAATCTCCTTTTAACCATTTGCTTATTCTAAGGCCAGGTCTATATTACTTCACAATAATTAAGAAAAGCTATTAAATCATGGCCCTCAATATAGGAGAATTCAGGTTTACTATGTACACATACAGGGAGCAAAAAGACTTGTGTCAAAAAGGTTTCTTTAACCTCTTTAAACCAGATGCTCAAATGTAATCTGCAATCTGATTCACAAAGATGTTCTCCAGGCTAAACAGAGTCCAGAGTTTAGCTCTCAATTCAATATATTTATAAAAGAACTAAGTAGCAAAGAATAAAAAAGGCAAATTGCCTTTTAATAATAAAATGAAATACAGAGTTAACTAAAATGATAAAAATGCTTAATCAAGAATGTCAGTTAAATCCATTATAATACTGCAGTGAAAGTCTGCCTTGAGATCCAATAATATTTGATGCTCTATTAATGTAGTATAAATACATGTTTTTCTGTAAAATCTTTATTAGTTATAGCAACGCTTCCTACAGCAAATGAACCAGTTTTATCATTCTAAATGAATTTTTCTTCAAAATATGCTGCAATATGAGCATGTGCAAAACCTATTCAGAAGCTATATAATTTACAAGTCTCAAATTTAATTTTCTGCTTATTGTACTATAGCTATTTGAGTGACATCTTGTGGTGTAATTCTGTACTGCTATATCATACATTAATCACATTAGCAAACTTGATTTCAGGTTACTTATGAAATCTCTACCTAACAATCCAATAATGTAGACATTCACAAATATGGGTCTATTAATAAACACCAAACAACCACAGTGACAAGCTGCAAGGCCCGCCAAAAATTTACAAAAATAATGTATTTTTGGTGACATATCTATCTACGGCAGTCTTCCGAAACTTTGAATACTTCACCAAAAGGGAGTTATTCTAGAATTTATCTGCTACATTAAGCAGCAGAGATATCAGAAGAAAGGCCTTTAAGGAAACAGAGCTACTTTTCTATGTAGATTCATATCATATTTCTTAAATTATCATGGGACCTAAGATGTTTAGATACGGTAATCAGGAAAGAATCTAAAACTGAACTTGGTAAAAAAAAAATTGAAGACATGAACAGTAAATAGCATGATCTACTTTCCTGGTTCCAGTCAAAGTCTTGGTTGCTAAATCTGAATCAGCTAATGTGCCAATGAGAGAACAATCTAAAATATATATTGTCTATACTAAAACAAAATTGAGCCACGAAGGCCACTGAACACTTTATCTGATGTAACATGCCAAGAGCTATACTCAAAAAATGAAGCTGGCCTGAGAAAAATATGAACTAAAAATTGAAACTGGATGTACTTGAGCAATCTATCAGTTAATAAAATATTTGTCTGATATAGACTGATTCTTCTAAGAAGGGTGTGAAAGTCTTATCAGAGAAGGTGCTAAATTTGTACAAGTAGCTTTGCCAGCACTGCCAAATATTTTCTTTATTAAAGTTAACATTTTCCAGAGAAGATATACAAGTGTACAATGTGTACAAAGGAAACACTCAATTATACAGAAATATTATAGAAAGTAGTTGAGAGAAAGGCAACTCAAGTCTGATACCATCGACAGAGTGAAAAGACTGAGCAAGCGGAGGTGGTGTGGCTGTGACCCCAGCTACAGAGGGAAAATTGATTGGCACTCAGTCAAACCAATCGGAGTGAATAATACCCAAGAGTAGGAATGTCAGAGCAGCGAGTCAGGAAAAGATATACATGTGTACAATCTGTGTAATATAAATATAAATAAATTCCAAAATATACTTCTGAAGTTTAATTTTTTTACAAAGTTCATTCAGAAGACAATGAAGAGGAGATATCCCCAAAATACAAGTTTGATCAAAATGAAACATCATCCCTTACATGCATGAATGTGACTTCAAGATGCACATAAAGAAGGGATGGATTTGTGATACTTGTTGTTATTCTGCCCACCATCTAGTCCTCAAGGCCACCCACAAAGATTAAGAGGTTGTACTAGGAATGAGGTGACCAAGAGCTTATCCTACCTTTAACTATGGAAAAGCACTATAGACATTCCTTCTTAGTTCAGACTATTTCACAAACTTGTTGCGCTTGGGACAAAACAAAGAGAGTTCCCTATGTAAGCTGCTTTGAATTTTTGAAGGAAAGGTGTGGCACAAGTCATATAATAAAGTAATCAATCCATACAGGCTCACTGTGAAGCCTCATTGTTGCCCAATTTACATTATTACAGAGCATTAATTATGGAAACTGAATCAGGATTTCTGGGAAAAATCATGTAAAATAAAGCTGCAGAAAAATACTATCAGTTACCAGCTAGGCACAGACTAATCCAAGTCAAGAACATGCCATTTTAAGAGAAACCAGAGAAATTCAACTATGCCAAATAAAGGGCATTCCAAAGTTAGCAGAGAATTCAAAGAACTGAGTGGTACTACCTATTGGAAAAAGTTCTTTTTTCTTTTTTGCCACATTACGTTTGAAAAAATCTGCACTAACTAAACCTGTTCTACCTGGGGTACTCTTTGAAGAGTATTCAGAAGCTTCAGTTGGAGTAAAATGAGGCAGCACAGACAGCAATGGGTGACCCTAGAATGGCTCATATTACACCTCTGCTCCACAAGCTACTTTAGTTGCCGGTTTGCTTCCAATTAAATGTGCTGGTTTTGATTTTTAAAGCCCTATATGTCTTGCAGTCAAGATATTTGTGGGACCACTTCTTCCCAAGTATACATAACCATCCCATCATGGCAGGCAAGATGAGCATATTATGGATTCTATCTGCTAAGGAGTAATATCTGACAGAAGCCAGTAGTTTTGCATTATTATCATCACCCCCCAAGATTAGCCCCGAGGAACACTTTGGAACAGAGAGCCCACAAGTTGGCTTTATTATGCATGAGTTTTTTAAATACTCCTGTGTTTATAGGCATGTTTCTTGCTTCTTATGGTTATTTTAAGATGTTTTTGTTTTGTTTTTACTGTTTGTTTTGTTTTTACTATACACTGCTCAGAATCATATCTGTGAGATAGATAGCCATATAAATTTGATAAAATAAATAAATAAAACTTCTGGTTTTAAGTGTCTTATTGTAGGAGTTGACCAGTCTGAGCCCAAGGTAGGGGTCAAATGTGTCATAAGTCATGAATCCCTGTGTGCCCACAAGAAATCTAAGTCCAGCCTACCTTGAATGCCTTCTTATTCCCGCTCATTTCCCTTTACCATTAGTAGGCCAGATTTTTGTAGACAACTTAAGCTTGCAATAAATCTATACTCATTTGTAGGATTACAGCTATAATTATTTGTAAGTCACTCAAAGTTTATGGGAGTGGGTGGCCACAATAAAATTAAATAAAGTAAATAAACAATACAGCTGCTGCCATGAGACATTTAACAGCAGCCCAAACCAATCATTGGGAAAATACAGAATATAAATTAGTATCTTGTAAAAGACAAATATTAAAAGTGGCCATTTTGAACCAAGTTCCTTATACATTAAACATGGGCCAGCAGTTTGACACTACCTTGGGATGCAACAACAAAAGCAGAGTTCAGATCATAACAAACAACTGTCTCACTCTATTCTCTTCTGGTCAGTAATCACTTGGAATACTATGTTCAGTTCTATATATCACAATTCAAACAGGACGGTGCAAATTTGGTGCAGGTTCAAAGGACATTTAGGAACTTGGTGAGGGATCTGGAATCCAAGCCCTTATAAGGAATTGTTACAAGATTCTGCAGATCCTTGATTTTCTTGGGTTTTTCTAGGTTTTAAACAGACTGTTTGATGGTCATCTTTCAGAAAGGTTGTACCGGTTCCTACCCTCTGCAGTTCCTCCCAACCCATGAATTCTTTTCTGCAAGAACAATTTCCCTGTTTTTCATCCATTTCTGAGTATAATAATGAGTATGAGAGATAAAACACCTGATTTTTGAAGCACAATGGTATCTCCTATTCCAATCCTCGTATAATCTAAAAGAAATGTCTATGGAGATTCTCAGTCATCCAGGTCATGGTTGTCCCAACGGTCCTTTTTCAAGGAGGCAACTGGACTTCCTTGTTTTTTCTTTGGGACAACCATGACCTGGATGACTGAGAATCTCCACAGACATTTAAAAGAAAAATGCAAGGAATATAAACCCTTCTATTCCCATTCCATTTATAAAAGAAATGCAAGGAATATAATGTAAATCCTTCCATTTCCCACCATCCAGTCAGAGCTTTCCTCTCCACCTAAAAAAAGCATTCTGGACTAAGATGGACCCTGGCACAATCCAGCAAAGCTTGTCATATGCTCTTACACTTTTATAACAATTATGAATAATGGTGGGATCAAATTCAATTTGTCTGCTACATCCTAACTATTAGCCTATGCTAGCTCTGTGTCCAAGCTTTTATACGTTGGCTGTTTATAAAGGGCAATACACAAATCAATTTTAGGTGTAGGTTGAGTTTATACAACATAAACTCCATATGTGTATAAAATCTGTGTAAATGTTATATTGAATATTGAAAGAACAATGGAGGTAATACAAGTATACAACTACTTACAAGCCAAAAATATATAACTTGTAGAATTCAAGACTTTTGACAACCTTAATTGTCTCTGACATTTGTCTTTAAAAGAGAAGTAATAGAAACTGGGAAATACAGCAATATTTACACTACCACAGATCCATTACTCTTCCACTAAGTGGCTTTATTCTATTTCATTCTACTACAAGCTTGTCTAAGCCACATACTTTATTTTCATGCCACCTGTCAGATCACAACCAAGAATTTTTTGCTGGTTTTATGCTACTTATTATTATGTCACAGACTGAGCATCAGATAACACTATGTGGATTTAATAGCTCAAAACTCATTTTGGACTTATTTTATAGAATACTTCATCCAAACCATTCATCTTTCCTGGCTTAAGTATTTAATGAAACTGGCATAACTCTATAGCAGCAGGCACACTGCCACTCTAACAGATGGGCCTAGACTGTAGTCATGCCAATGAAGCAATATATGCATGAAATTTAAATATTAAATCTGGAGTTCTCTGCAATAAATTCAGCCATTCACTTCCAATCTTACTAAGCCTTTTGAATGGAATATGCTGATTCAACATTAAATCATTCCAGAATTATATAAATGCTTTATATAAATAGTTTCTGCATTAATCTGCAATATTTTTCTACAGAGAAAAATTAAGAACATTATATAAAATCAACATATCCAATGAATTTTCCATGAAAAAGTCCTTTGTAAAACCAAAGAAAGATCAATACCAACTACATTTCTCAGCTAAAAATAGCCCTACAAATTTGTAAACATACTGTGCTTAGGAGAATCTATTCTAAAGATGCATAAGGCTGAATTCTATTATTCTTTCGCTAACTGCAACATTTGTATATTTAAGTAAGCAGAAGCTCAAGAAGCTGAACAAGGTTGGTTCTGGTTAAAACCTGAATGGGAGATAATTAGAAAACATCATCATGATATCTTAAACTGAGAAAGCAAAAAATGTAGCAGAAAGAGGCAACAGCAAACCACTTCTGTATCATATAAAAAAACCAGCACAGAGGTGGCCATGAAGACACCATGAGTCAGTTCAACTCAAAGGAAACTTTGTCTTTTATCTTTTCCCTGTCTCCAAATTTTAACATTTGACTGAATATTATATTAATAGTTTAATCTACTGAACAGATAAGCATGATACACTCTATATGGGGCTGCACTTCAAACAGTACATAAAATCAGCTACTGCAGAATACAGTGTCAAGACTACTATCTAGTTGTTGAAAACAGCCCACATAAACACAAATCTTGGATGTATTACAATAATTTCCAATTCTTCCTTGTCACACTTGGTAGTTCCCACTGTAAAATTACCTTCTCCCATATTAATTTTCCTCTAATTTGAAATCATCATAGGTCCTACCTTTCCCAGATTGGTTAAATTAATGGTTGCAGCTTTTAAAAAGGCCCTATTATGACACATGCCTCATAGAGAGAAATGAGCTTCATCATTATTATGCTGCATTCAGAGTATCACTTTTAAGAATTTTTTACACTGCCATCAAAATATTATATATTGCCACTAGTGCCTTGTGGAAAGACAGCTATAAACATAAACAAAAATAAGGAAAATCATTTTATTATGAAGAAATAAAAAAGAATGAAAAAAGCATGTGCTCACAGAGCTTAATCAAGATGGCCATCTGCTGGATTAGTAACAGCTCTGATAAACTCTTTTATTTACAGCGGCATATACAAACTTCTATATAAAATCAATTTTTTTAAAAAAAATATCAAAATTACACACATAAATTCCCACAGATTTTCTAATCAAATAAACTAGACGAAGAATTGCTTTGTGCTATTTTAAAAGTATCAGAAGCATAAAGCTCATGGTGACCAGATTACATATTGTTTTTATCCCGCTTTTATCAAGAAGGCAAACATAGCTAATACCCTTCCTCATCATATTTTCTCCACAATAACAACCCTGTGATGTGAGTTGGCCCAGCTTTCATGTGTAAGGAATGACTAGAATTCATGGCCTTCCAGGTTCTAGTCTGGTGCTTTAACCACTGGACCAGTGATGGTGAACCTATGAAATGCCACAATATTTTGGAAGACATAATATTCATTGACATGACAATTATTCTTGAAAATATGTCCCCTTCTCACAGGATTTGGAGACGCCGCATGAGAGAAAGGGGGTGGCTTCCAAAACTTCCAAAAATTGCACAAGAAGGGGCATACTTTCATGCAGTTTTCAGAGACAGCAGAGGCCATAAGCTGCTTGAAGAATGAAGATCTTGTGTGATCTGGAGTAGCCTCAGATTGACTACAGGGGCTTCTTAATAAGAAGAAAGCGTTGCCTAAAAGTAAGCAGTGCATGGCAAATTTGGGAGAGTGCTAGGCAACTGGGGTAATCACCCCTTTTCCCAAGGCTCACACAGATTGAGAAATGGCATGAGGTGCCCTTTTTGAGTGGTAGCGATGTGCTTGGCTAAAGCTGAGGCCCAAGGCTCAACTTCAGGCCAATCCTCAGCATTGCCACTGAGTGTCATTGTTCAGGGTGGCCGGGGGGGGGGGAGATTGAGAATTGTTTCTCTTTTGTGGGGGGAAGTGTGACTGATATGCCAACAGAGTCAAGTATTTTCAAAAATTTTGACACTCCAATTCCAAAATATTTGACACTGTTGCATTAGATTAACCTGGCTCTCATTTTATCAGATTTAATCACCAAAGCTACTGACAAAACTTTCCATTACAGCAACACATCTGAACTTTTACTTCTGAGCATACAGTTCTGCAGCACTTATCATATAATTCTGCCAAATGAACAAGCCTTATTATTTATTAATAAAACTAACTGTGTTCTTGATATGGCTGGGTAGATTCTGTCAATTAAAATATTTGTTAGACGTAAATCTAACATAAATCTAAGTAAATTGTTCGATTTACTTTAAACTGATCAAAATAGAATGTCTTCATCTCAATAAAACAGATAATTGGAAAGTGGAATATCTTTATCCCAGACAGATCTCACTCATAATCAATGTTCTGTTTTCTAGTATAAGAGGGGGCTCTAAATTACTAAAATGTCAAAAACTATTTTAACTTTTTTTAACATTATATTTATGATGCAACTATAGCTTTTATAAGGGAGACTTAGAACTCAGTTGCCTGCTTTTTAGGCCAGCACCTTAACTACTACATAAAACTCATCTTTTAGACGTGCATTGGAAGTTTTAAAAATACTAATAGATTGTAGGAATTAAATACTCAATCATGTGAGGTAGAAAATTTTCTACAAAATTAATTTCTCCAAGGAAAAATTATTCATTAATAATGAATGGATGTCAGTCACAAATCTAAGGCTACATTTATCCAACATCTTAGTAGACAGCAGCACATGACTATTCTTATCAGGGCTTAGAAGAAGAGTATTGTAGGGATTAAACCACAATGGAAGAGTAGCAGAGGACTCTAGAGATATAGACTAGACTGAGAAGTTAGAACATCATCCTGTATTATTGCCAAGTAAAATTCATAAGCTTATCCACAAAGTCATGGGTATGAAGGTATTAGCTGGAAAGAAATTCAGAAACACCATTATTTATGTAAATGATAGATACCCCTGATTCCACACAAATCTTCCAAAGATAATTTTAAAAACCAGAAAAATTATAAACAAACAGAAATGTTGTGCATTGCCAATTTGTCCATTTTTCCATTTAAATTGTGAAATTCAGCAGAAACTAGCCTTGAAGACTCTGTATACATTTATAGCAGCATTGTGGCCTAGTGGTAAAGACTTCCCACTCAGAAGGTTGAGAGTTGAGAGTTCAATCTTAGGAAGCAGCAGATCTTTCTCTCCTAGAGTAGAAAGAAAAAAATATCTGTTGCGAACTCCACATGCCGTCAGGAAGGGCATCTGGCCAGTAGTTCATGTCCATCTAGTTGCTCCAACTCTTTCCCAAATTAAGGGATTATATAATTGTAATCTTTAGATGGAAAACTTTGGAAGGGAAAACTTTAGCAAAATCTGGTTTCTCTTAAAGACACCTAGAGAACTATAGATAATAGTTTTTTTGTTAAAAAAACCCTAGAAGATTGGTATCCAGATGAATGCAGTATAATCTTACAACATTATAAATAGCAATATAAGTAAAATAAATATATTCTATACCATTTTAAAATAATATAACATTTTTGGTGAATTCTTTGAAGTTTTATGATTTGTAGTATCTCACAAAGGAAATAAATGAGACGAGGCAGCAGCCTACTCATTTTCTTATTAGAACTGAACACTCGTTTTTCTAATTCAGCTTTTGGCTACACAAAAGTTGTTGATAATAATCCTCAATAATCCTTCATCAATTTGCACTACTGACAAATAAATGAGATTGAATCCTCAGTGATTCAAAATTATTTTATTTATGTAATAATTTCTATCTCAATTTTCTAATGCAGTTTCAATTAGCAAATAATACATCATAAACATTATTCTGAATTCATTATAATTAAAAGTTACTGGCAGGCACTGACATAAGTTTTCACATTGTCTCTACAAACTCAAAAACTTCAGAAGCAGATTCTTCTATATGACTGCCCTTTCTAGAACACACCAAATTGTAATAATAAATTATGCTTGATATTGAATAAGAAAACACAACTGCATATTAATAGCACAATTTAAAGAATGCTATAAAGTTCTATTTGATAGTTAAAAGCAACTTAAATAAGACTGTCAATATAAATTATATGTTGAATTAATTCTAACTCTGCATGGAAATACTTCCTGAGAGATTTGTCAATCAAAACTGTCATTTTGGCACTTGTAGCTGATAATCTTCCAACTCTACTTCATTCACTGAGCCATCAATTTACTCATAATTCTTCTCATATTATCATATTATCAAAGAAAGTAAAAAAACATTTACACTGTCAAACTAAATGTAAAATCAGATGGTAGTTTGCTATTGCATGAGAGCTTTTCTAATGATAAAAACAGCTGCTTGTGAAGTAGTGATCTTCATGAAGATACAAAGAAAGAAATGGTTAAAATTGTTTTTATGTTATTTTCGAACCAATCTCCCACAGCTACAATTTAAAGTGATTTAAAATAAAAGAAACAAAAAATATTAAGAAGCACACCAGATGATGGGAGTCTGATCCTATGCCTCCTAGTTTTGCGAAAGTAACTAACCAACTTTTGTCTGAGGAAAAAAAAATCAATATATCACCCAGTAGTATTCTTCATATTCGATAGAAAATAATATATAACATCCATGCCTCTAAGCTATACCATGCCTCTATAGCTATACCAGCTATACCAAGCTATATTGTCCTGTGCTTTGGATAGAATAGGGATATAGAAGATGAAAAAATACAGAATATATTATCTGTAAATTTTAATACACATACAGAGAGACACAGTGTGTGAACATATAAAATTATTTCTATAAACTGATATAACAGATTAGTACAAAAATATTTCAATGTTAGCATGGAATAAATTTGGGCAAAGAATAGCATATTAAACAAATATTATACCTAAAAATTAGTAATTCTCAACATTTAACCTATGCATACTATGCAAACCTTACTATACTAAAAAGGCTTTTTATTTTTTTAACCCTGAGAATCATGTAGAGAATCAAACTGGAAACCACTGAGTTGGTCTTAAAAACAGAAGTCTAACACTCAAATGTCACTTCCAGCCCGGGTGAAATTTACTTACTTTCGCTACCGGTTCACAAATGTGAGCACACACACACATGTGCGCCTCCTCCACGCATGCACAGAGCCTTCTACGCATGCAATGAGGGTCAAGAATGGAATGTGGTGACGTCCGGGTGGGTGGGCGGAGCCTCCCACTGCCGGCACTACCGGTTCCCCTGAGCTGGATAGAACCGGTTGAATTTCACCAGTGCTTCTAGCCCATTTGTAGAGAAGGCTATGAAGCACACCTCATCTTAAAGTACTATATTTTACATTAATTATGAAAAAATCTGTTATATACCAGATTATGAACTAAAAGTAAATTATTGTTAAATTCCCTGTCACAACTAAAACCTTCATAGTAAAAAATATTCAATAAACTGAGATTACAAATTACCCAAATATATGCACGTAAGCATTATTAAAACTATAAAGTAATCAACACAGGGGGAAAAAAATTAGGGTTACTTGGAAAACTATTGGGAAATGATTAAACTTACTGGCAAGTGTGAAAAGTTAAGAGTAGAATATCCAGGGGTCAGATTTTAATAAACTACAGTCTTTAGAACAGAGGATGAGAACTATATAATGGGATATAATGAAATAATCTTCATGTGATTATTTGTAAGAAAAGAATTTCACCCCTTTAAATAAATCAAGAACAAGAGCACATTATATACCCCCTTGTCGAAACTGAAATGCTAAAAATAATTGATATTAGCATATGCCAAACAGAAGGAATGGTGCTGTAATAAAAAGTAACCAAAGGCTGTCAAGTCCTTTCACAGCGCTGAACTGGAACAAAAAACCAATTAGGAAATAATCCTATGTGTGATCCCACCATCACTACCTAAATTTAACTTCATTTTTCTGATCATAAACCTTTCAAATTCTCCAAGCGCATGCGTTTTTTAAAAAGAAAATCTTACTAACTCTAAAACTATCAAGCCGTTGAAAAGCGACGTTATAAGCCACCAGTTTAGTCTTTCTCTGAACTTTTTTTTTTCTTTTTAAAGCGTCCTTTAAATGGAGCAGAAAAATCAAGAGGCACCGTGGACCGGCCATCCCATTAAGGATCCTGTGGACGATCGAGCAGTTATCTATTGAAAGGTATGTTTCCGTGTTAGCAGGGCAAGAACTTTCCCTCCCCTATTCGAACATTCAAATACAAGTTTTAAAAAAATCACAGGTAGATGTGATGGGTCAGCGAAGTACAAAACACGAGGGAAAATCATTACTACATTCCAATTATTATTACTAAATTCAAGTGTCGCACCACGTCCATCACTTTCCTGCTTAGGAAGGTCGCAGAGACCTTCTTTTTCGGAGAAACTGGAAGCGCCCAGAGGGCTGTACTGCAGAAAGCTCATCAGCCCCCTAAAGTGGCCCAGAGGGAAGAGCGAGCGGCGCTAATTCCGCTTCTTGCTCCTTTTCAAAGAACGCGGCGCCTGCACTTCCCGTCGCCGCCTGCAGAGAAGCGAAACCTAACAGCCCTCCTCGGTCTCTCAGCGGTCCGAAGTCTCCCGCCGCCCCCCAACCCCGTGGCCGCCCTTTACTTACTTCTTGCCATCGCTACTGAAGAGCCCGAAGGCCGCCGGAGGAGCGGTGGAGGCTGTAGTGGGCGCCGCCTCTTGGCCCACCTCAGGCTGAGCATCCCCGGCCTGCTCGTTGTAACCCACGTTGTTGGTCAACATCGTCCCACGAACCGCACCGTTACCGGTCGAAGCGCCCACCTGAACCAGGTTTAGCCCGCCCTCCTGCAGTTGGCTCGCGATCCGGCTCTTCCCGGAAGCTGTCGGCAAAGAGCAGCCGGAGTCATGTCACATGATCGCCGAGAGGGGCGGGGACTAGCCGGCCCAACAGACTTTTTCTGGAAAGTCGCCCGGCGGCGCCATCGTTGCCAAGGGAACGACGCGAAGCTTCTCCGCTCTCCTAGCTTCCAGGATGACACGCCCCTAGTCACGAGGAAATCTCCGCCGTGGAGCCCCCCTCCACTCCCCCCCCCAGGCGTCCTGGTCACGGGATACTTGCTCCCTTTCAGATGCTCGTGTGCCACGTAGGCAAAGACGAGCTAGGCTCCTCTTTGAGGTTGCTCTGCCTTAGAGGAATATCCTCCTATTCCCACCTTCGCAGTTCGGTCAGGTCTTTGAATTTAATGAGGGCGTGACCGTTAAGCAATTTTTGCATGATAAAGCCAAACAAACTGGCCAATTACATTTTAGCCTCTTGTGGGCCTAAACTCAAGACCATGTGGTTGGTTTATAGTCTTACTGTGTCGTGCCAAAGCAAAAGTTTCACTTGTGACCACGATCATGAGTCTGTTCTGCAAATGCAACACTAGCAATAGAAAAATAATATCTCTATTATGCTAAGATGGGTCCTAATTAATAGCCACCTAAGAATCTATGAATAACTCAAGTACAAAATTCCTGACTTCCCAATAAAAATATATAACTTGTCATTTAATGCTTGGGGGGCACAGATGGGAAGGCAACCAAAGTGATGGGGAAAATGATTTCCATTGCTTCTGGTAAAATAGTTGAGTTTGAGAAACACTGGACGGGGGGCGGGGGGTTCTACTTACCTTTACTCAGTGGTGGGATTCAAGTAATTTAACAACCAGTTCTCTGCCCTAAGGATTTCTTCCAACAACCAGTTTGCCACACTGCTCAGAAAGTTAACAGCCGGT
>JANHZT010003272.1:81039-91672 GCA_032468215.1 Stegonotus admiraltiensis | reverse complement strand
CATGGGGGGCGGGGGCAGGGATTTTTGCTACCGGTTCTCCGAACTGCCCGCCGCCATCGCTACCTACTCGCCCGAGCTGGTCCGAACCGGGAGCATTTCACCCCTGATCTGGAGCCTGGGGAGAGTGAAAGTCCTCTCACTCTCGGTAGTTTCCAGCTTCTGGAGGGCCTCTGAAGGGTTGGGGGAGGCCATTTTCGCCCTCCCGAAGGCTCCAGGGAAGCCTCTGGAGGCTGGGGAGAGAAAAACAGACCTACCGGAAATCCAGAAACGGGCCATTTCCATCCTCCAGAGGCTTCAGGAAGGCCTGCTAGGCCCAAAATGGGGTGTGGGAGGGTTGTGGTGCATGTGTGGAGGGAGGACATGGGTGCATGCATGGGGGGCAGGGGGCATTGCATTATGGGTGTGGTCACGCGCACGCTTTCAGCACCTGAGGGAAAAATGGTGAGCATCACTGGTATAGAGCATGGCTTGGTAATACCTAAGATTTCTAAAGCAAGCATCCAAGCTTTCTGCTGCTTCCGCTTCATGCCTGCTGGTTTCTCATATCCTGATGTAGCCTGGATCAATTTTTTAAGGAAAAAGAAAAGTGCTTTTCCAATTACTAGGTCAGCCACTTGTGGCAGGAAAGATTTTGATGGTCCTAGCTTATACATATTTTTGCTAGCGAGTAGGTAAGAAGTAATAAAAAACAAGTGCATTACAATTAGAAGTCTTAAGTGCAATAGAATAGTACAGTATACATGTATAAACTTTGGAATCGCTTCTAGGGATAGGCTTCAGTGTAGTCCTGATGTCTGTGAAAGGTGCTACATGCTAACAATATAATCTGAGGAACAATGGCTGTTGCCTTTGAAGAGAGGGTAAGACTCCCAAGAGCCAAAGGAGCAATTCTTTTGATTCTGCGTTTACATTACTCTGCAGTCTCTGTGTCTAAAGCTTGTGCTGCTGAAATTGGTGGCAAAATGTTCATTGACTTAGAATTGGCAATGAAGATATGAAGTAGTAGGTAGACTTTTAAAAACCAGAAGTCAATTAATACATTACAGGTACCAGGTGGCAGAGTAGCCATGAAGGCCTTGGAAAATATATTCAGATCATGGGAATGTTTATACCTACAAAGATGATAAAATCACAAAAGATACTTCTGTGCTTTCCCTGTATTGTTGAATGGAAGCAAAAGCTGGATTTTGAAAAAGGAGGATAGAAGGAATGTTTATGCTTTTGAACTTTGGTATTGGAGAAGATTCTTGAGACTGTTTGAAAACAAATGAATCATAGAACAAATCAATCCATAGTTCTCATTTGATTAACCATGACAAAATTGGACATATTTTGGACATAAAGAAGGAGCTAGGTCTCAATATTCCTGAGAAAGCTTAAGAGAAAGAGAAGAGGATAACTAGATCATCCCTGAGAAAATCTATCAATGTGCTCCCCAAGAGTCAACACCAACTTGAATGTACATAATCAATATTATCAGTGGTAAGATATTTTTACAGCAATTAAAAAGTGTATAGCAGCTGAGAGTTTTCTATTACCACTCCAATCCCTAAAGTCAATCAATCAATCTAGAAATCTTGACATCAACCACCCCAGTAATATCAGTGTGTCAACACCAATGCCACAGTAATAACAACAATGGTGCAAAATAAGACATTTTTGCTCAATAAGAATGTTTCTCTGAGCAACAAGCATAAAAGTGCAGATGTATCTTTTGGAGCTGAAGACAACTTTCCTGTTGCTGATATAAGGAAATACTTGCACACAGATCAGTCACTAGTAATTGTGATTCCAGAAAAAGAAAAGCCAAGTAAATCTAGGGAGGTTTTACTTTCTAACTCTAACGTCTCTTTGTGTAGAAAGAGATCTTGGCTGTTCCATACATTGTGTGCTTGAAACTTTGAGACTTGGCCTAATTGATTCTGCTGATTAGTTAGACAATTCTCTTTATGAACTGTAATTTTAAAATATCTTTCTTGATCTGTGTGATGATAATGCTTATGAAAAGAATACCCCAACTAAAAATAAAGCTTTTTAGAAAAAGAACTAATGAAAAAGATGTTACACTGACAATTAAAAAAATCACAGCTGCATAAAAATGCAAGGGAATGATAATACTTTTGAAAACAACTGAGTTCAAATAAGTGAAAAAAGGAATAAAAGTAGTTTCTTTGTAGGGGTCTATTCCTCTTTCAATAAAAAGGAAGATATTGCAGATGTTGTCCAAAGAAAAACTATAGATGTTTCAAAGAGACATAAAATGATTATGAAGCCTATTATTCCCAAATTGTTTCCATTTTATAATTTTTCAAATATTTTACTTATTCAATGAATTGTTATAATTTTAAATTTGATCATTTCCTTATTAGATTCTGGAAATATTAAGAACGTAGTACATATTATTGTTTTAGAAAATCATTGGACATAGTACCCATAATATGCTGCGTAAAAAGGTGGGCTTGCTGGCATGTTATTAGGTGAATTGACAGCTGATTAGAAAATTACACTCAAAAAGTGGCTTCAAAAATTGTTCATTAAATATCTAATAAAATATTACAGTATTTTATAATTAAACAATTATTGTTTCTAGGGCTTGTACTGTTCAAGATATTTATTAATTATTTGAATGAAGTAGTAGCACAAAATTGTATAACATATTCTAGAAGAAAATAAAAAGTTTCTAAATTATTCTTACAGGTTATAACCAGAGGTGGGCTTCAGCCAGTTTGGACCAGTTCAGGCAAACCGGTTGTTAAGATTCTGAGCAGTTCGGCAAACCTGCAAATCCCATCACTGGCTGGCACCACCCACCCCACCTCTTACAGCCACTTCTTTTCTTGCCTCGTCTGCTTTGGCCACTCACATGCCTTGCTCGCCAGTCATCACAGCTTGCCTAGGCTCTAGACCACATGGTACCCACAGCCCAGCTGCTCTCCAGCTTCCTCACTCCCAAGCCTTCCCCGCTCCCTAGTTTTAGGTAACTAAGTTGCTGTTTTACATGGTGTGAGTTACCCCGGGGCCGTTACATACATTCCCCCTGGGAAATCTACGCTCACTGCCCATGCTCGCCTAGAACCCCTGGCCCCAAACTACACCCCTCCAGCCCAAAGCAATTTATCTGGCCTGCAGCCTGCCATGCTTGGCCAAAGGGCCACGGGGGGGACGGGACGGGACACGACAAGACTTGGCTGCCTTTCGAGCCCAGCCCAGCTCTTGGGTTCCGTGCAGCCTGTGGCCAGGAAGCCCAAGGCAAAATGCCTGGTCCAGGCAAGCATCGACCCAGTGCAGTGCTCTCCCCTGAGGGTCACTCACCTGCTGCCCAGAAGTGGTAAGTCTCCCATCGCAGGTTGGATGTGGGACCCGAGGTGGAGGGGAGGGTGAGTGGGCGGCAGCCGAGAGCTGGGCCCAAAAGGAGGCCAAGCCTTGCCATGTTGCCCCTGAGGTGACCCTTTGGCCAAATTGGTAGGTCCAGAGCAGGTCTCCCCCCCGCAGTATGTCACTTTCCACATTTAATTTTGGAGCCGTCTGGGCAAGGGCATCCTGCTGCATCCAGGCCCGGTAGCAACCCCCCGAGTAGTGATCCCTGCCACCGCCATGCGAGCCAGCCAGCCAAGCCCGAGCCCGCTGGGCACTCCTGGCCAGTCCCCCGGGGCCGCAAGCAATGGAATGATTACCCTCTACCAGCCGGCCCGAGTCCACCCTCCCATCCCACCCACTGGAGACCCCTGGATTCCCTCCCCAATCCTGCCTGGCCCATGCAGGCACCACCCACATGAGTGATGTAGAGTTAGCCACGCCCACTCAGTCACATGACCCACCCAGCCACACCCACCCAGCCAAACTGGTTGTTAAATTATTTGAATCCCACCACTGGTTATAACTCATGGCTTCCCATTTTTTAAACTTATGCTTAACTACTACGCCAAAGTGGCTCTTCAGGTCTGCAGAGAACAATACAAAAAATAATTATCCTAAATTACAGGAAAACCGTGTTTGATTCTGACTATCCAAGTAAGTAGCCTTTCAACAACAAGAGCAATTGGATAGTGGAATCAATTACAGAATGAGGTGGATGTGACAAGCAGGGGCTACACAACCATCTGACAAAGATCTTGATTTGGGGCCTTTTTAATTGAGCATGGGATTGACGTATATTTCCTAAATGTCACATTTATATCTTTGTTAGTACAGCTTTGTTTAGCTATTTATTCACAAATTCAGTGACATTTGTAGAACTCTTTATTTGCTGCTTCAGCTAACACCAATAGCCTTAGATCTAATCTGAAACCTGCATGATATCTATTAGAAATTAATCCATTGAAAACTGTCTTCTTCCTAGAAAGCAAAAACCATATTCAATTTCTCCTTTCTGGTGAACTAGCTATTATGCCATTACAGTTTTTTCTGCAGTTCCTACTTTGAGCACCAGAGGTGGTTGTTTTCACAAAAAAACCCTAATATTTACTCTGTTTAATCACTTCTACCACACTCTGCCCTATTAACGTTTCCCAGATAATTCTTTGTGAACTGATGTGTAATCTAATGCTTATCTTTACAGCAGCACTGGAAATTGTAACCTAGGAGGCAATTGGTGAAGCACAAGTAGCAAAATCACCACTTGTTCAAGGCAAAATTAAGCCCTGCTAAAATACAGTCCCAGATTGATAGAACACACCCAGCCTCTTCAGTGCAAAAGACTTAATGACAGCTGCTGAGAATGATGAGATTTGTGGTTCAGTTCAGTGAAATGTACCACTGGTTTATAGACCTGATATAGCTGCATGTTTCGTAGTTGATGGTTATGAGTTCAATCTAGGTGGAAAAATATGTAAGATATATGGAGAACATTGTGGAAAACTGATGTGAGGGATAGGGGAAACATATGCTTTTTGTTACAGGAGGTCTCAGATTAAGTCCTGCCTGAAACAAAAGACAAGCATTGCCAGTCAGTTGCTGTATTCACAGAAGGTACAAAATCACAAACCAACCAGCCAAGTATATTTTAATGTCGGGTATCGTGCATATTCAGCCAATGTGAAAGTTTATAGTTCAGTGATGGCTAACCTTTTTGCTGTCACGTGCCAAAAGCGGGGGGGGAGAGTGTGTGTGTGTGTGCACGTGCCCCCCGCACTCCCCCCATGTTTGGCACGCGATGGCAAAAAGGTTACCAGTAGACCCATTTTTCACCCTTCCCAGGCTCCAGAGACTTTCTTTGAGCCTGAGGTGGGTGAAAACGGCCCTCCCCACCCACCCAGTGGCCCTTTGGAGGCCAGAAATGGCCTCTTTCCCGACTTCCAATGGGCCAGGAAGGCCCAAAAATCAGCTGACTGCCTCACACATGCATGCTGGAGGTGAGCTAGGGCAACGCTCGTGTGCCTACAGATATGGCTCCGCATGCCATAGGTTCGCCATCACGGTTATAGTTCAACTTATTGTGCAAACCCAGAAAATTGGATCAAGTAAAACATGGTTAAATTAACCACAATAATTCTGGGATTGATGGACCAATGTTCTTATTTAGTATAAAAAAATTCGATCTTTTTTAATGTTGATTTGGTATATAATATATTGAAAAACTGCACCATTGTCTTTTCTATCAGGGTATTTTAGTTTTATTTTCCACAATGAATGAATTCTGGATTTATCTTACTTTTGAAAATGGACTGTTTTGGTTCCCGTATATACAAAACTCCTCATATGGCAGGGATAGCCAAGATATTTAGAATATATATTTTTGGGGAGAAAGAGAAATTGTTTTAAGAATAATGAAAATGGAAATGATCTAGACAGAAATGAGTAATAATATCTAAAGTAAAAAAAATGTAAATATCCAAGTAGCAATTAGTGGCTGGGAAAAATAGGTGTTGGAGGAGAAAGAGAGAAAGGAGGACTACTAAAATCCTCTTTTAAAAAAGATTTTATTCGGCTTTTTAAAAACTTTTCCTCAAAATCCTTTGTGTGTATATGTACTGTATATATTTGCTTGTAAATTTTATTTAACTAATTAAAAGGGGTTAAAATATCCAAAATTTTAAATAGATTTTTAGTTTATATCTTTTAACAAGAAATATTTTAGAAATGACCTCATTGTATTTATGTTGAGATGCAGTTTAAATATATTAATCTAAATATATTGTTTTATTTTGGTAAGAAGCTATTACATATATTAACTCAACTTTGAGTTTAATGTCTTCAGATGTTCATATTCCATCTTTATCAAATGGGTGCTGACCTCTGAACAAAGAAAATATTGATGAAAATATTGTTCAGCATCAGAAAAACATACATGTGGCTTTAACTATTTGATGGTTTGCAGAACTGATTTAAATAGATTAACCATGAATGATTGTAACCAATCATGTTTTTAATTTATTAATATATGTACGTCTGTTAATATACATTATGCATATTTTGCAGCTTTTTAACAGCTTTTTTCCTCTTATAATTTGGTGTAAATTTTTTGTATTTAGTTAATAAAAAAGAAAAAAATGAGCTGTTTGGTGCTATTTGCAAGTCACAACAAAAATGCATAAAGTATCAATATTGCAAAGCAGTTTATAAAAGTAGAAAATATATTTTAGTAGATATCACTGCCCGTTTGTCACTAACAGCTGGGAGTTCATAACTCGTGTTTTAGAAAAAATAAACCATATACTTTTGACATCATATCCCAACTTGGCATACTCTAAACTTTCCCATTCCTACTTAGCATGACTTAAAATTCTGAAAAATGGCAATTCCATTTTATCAGATGCCTACAAGATTTGGGAGACTTATTCTATAACCACCATTATTCACTGAAGATGCAGTTATCTCATATACTTTAACAGCTTATAATTAAATACACCATAGAATTCAATAGAGAAAAAAGCATAGAAGATGAAATAGATGCACGTATCTGAAAGGTTCTGAGTGTTTTAGTATATTTCAAGCTCAAGCTCAGCCAGAAATTTGATGCAGCTGCAGTATTAGGCTTTAGTCAGTGAAACTATGTACTGTTGTGTACATCATAGCAATTAAATGGTTCTGCTCCATTTTCTTCTAAATGTGATACCCTCTTTCATTCTGCCCACCACGTTTTAAGGACATTGACAAATACATGTGTATGTAGAGAACAGCAAAAGTGATGAGGAATCTGGAAATCAAGTCCTAGGAGAAACAATTGAAACAGAAGACGTGAATTTGTTTAGTCTGGGGAGAAGGAGAATTATGATAATGATCTTCAGATATCTGAAAGGCTGTCATGCCAAAGATGACTAGATTTGTTCTCTGTTACTCCAGAGGATAAGACTAGTATCAATTGCAGGGAAGCAATTGGGATAACTTTGACAAAGATATTAACTGCAAACTGCTTTGTAATTGCCACACTACATTCAGGAGTTTGTTAATACTGTTAGGTATGCGTATTTTATTAATCTACTGCAATAAATGTATTTTTAATTGGTTCTACAAGGTACCTTCTACAATACTTACACCCACACACATACATACAGACACTTCTTTAATTTTTATTTAGACAAGGAGAAAAATGCATGCAATAATACAAATCGTTCGATCCATATTAAAGTGATTGCTAATGGAAACTCTTATCAAGCTTGCATGAAAACAGAAGCTATGGCTGGAAGGGGGCTCAGGATGGTCTGTAAATCAGGCAGATTGCCAGTTCATGAGACTTTGGCTGTAGCAGACCCTCAAATAATGAAGATCTTAAAACAAAATAGTAGTTACTGGCATGACCCTCTAAAAGAGATATAAGCAAAACAATTATATATATTATATAAATAAGAGATAGAAATAATATATATTTTCTTCTGTTACACTCCTCTAGTTATAAACTTATACAATTAAAATACCACATAAAACACTAAATTAAGTAAGAACCATATATTTAAAATTCAGTTAAAGTTCAATTAACCAAGATAGAAAGGAAGGGAGCAAGGTGCGCAAGGGGTGGAGATGGGGTCTGACCAGGTGTGAAATCCAGCAGGTTCTGACAGGTTCTGGAGAACCGGTAGAAATTTTGAGTAGTTCAGAGAACTGGCAAATGCCACCTCTGGCTGGCCCCAGAGTGGGGTGGGAATGGAGATTTTGCAATATCCTTCCCCTGCCAGGCCCACCAAGCCACGCCCACCAAGCCACACCCACAGAACCGGTAGTAAAAAAAATTGGATTTCACCACTGGGTCTGACTGGGTAGTGGATTAACTACTTCCAAGATGTCATTTCCCCATTGGGGCCCCAGGCCACCTGGCACAGGCAGGTCTTGAAGTCCTTTCGAAAGGCTAGAAGGGAGGGTGTGGATCTTATCTTGGGGAAGGGTTGGGCAGCATGTTCCAAAGGGCAGGTGTCATGGCAGAAAAGGCTCTTCTGGATCCCACCAGCCCAAATTCCTTGACCGATGAGGTCCACAGCATGTTTCCTCTGTCGATGCAGGTTGGACAGGATAATCGCATTAGATTATTGGAACTACAACTCCAGAATTAAGAACTGTACATCTTGCTCAAGGTGTAGTTTTTCTGTCTCAGCTGGCTATTTTCTCCAGGTTCCTACCGGTATTATAAATATGCCATTTTTATGCAATATGTATCTATTACATACAGTACATCAGTCGTATGATTTCATTAGTTACTTGTTTTAATTTCTAATAATGGAAAGTTCAGAATGGGTTTATTTGTGATAGGGATCAAACAGAGCTTCTCTGTATGGTAGCATTTTTAAAGTTTCTACGTCAAGGACTGTGCTAAAGCTGTAAAGTATTGTAATATATTGTAAGCCGCCCTGAGTCTCCGCAGAAGGGCGGCATATAAATCAAAGCAAAAAAAAAAGTGTGCACCAATACCATGTCAGACACAGGGAGGCAAATGAATTTGGAAATTAGAGTAAGGAGTGGAGGTGAAAAAGCTGGAAATGGAACACAAAGTTGGGATAGGACTAGATCTATCAGTCCCATGAAATATAGCATATTAAATATCATGTAATGAGATATCTAGGAACACAGAATGAATACTAAAACATGACTTTGGCAT
This sequence comes from Stegonotus admiraltiensis, assembly GCA_032468215.1. Lineage (NCBI taxonomy): Eukaryota > Metazoa > Chordata > Lepidosauria > Squamata > Colubridae > Stegonotus > Stegonotus admiraltiensis. The sequence goes on along the minus strand of JANHZT010003272.1, from coordinate 82,647 downwards.
TCCCATTCCCCCCATCAAAAACTCAGGTAACAAATACAAGTGTTATTGTTTAGACCAGCCTGCATGACATGCAATCCACCCAGCAATATTACCCACCGGTGTTTATTTAAAAATAACCAATCCATTGCCACCAAACTTCACCACCACCAAGAAAGATCTGTGCCTAGGTTTTTGCAGTCACTTCCACTCTGAAGATGCACTGCCAAGTGCCACCAAGCCTCACAGTCAGTGGCAGTTCTATCATTGTCTACTGGGCTGCTAGTTTTGGCCAGCTATTCCTTTGTAACCCACAATTATTTTTCAAGGTATTAATCTGGTCCTTTCCCTTCTACAGTATACGCAGCTTTGCTTTAGACTCTTCACATCTCAGATCATGACTTCAGTCAAAAAGACAGCAGTTTGATAATCTGAGGCACCTCAAAGCCTAAACATAAATGATCTTATCAGGAAAGGGGAAATGAAGATGGCTAGGAATGGGGAATTGACTACATTAAAAAATGTGAATAGGTTACATATTGCTTTTATAAAAAATCTATTATTTGTTCTAGCAATTTTTTTTTCAAAATCAGAACTCAATGTGTCTAAGATTCTTAAAAACAGATAATTACCCCAAAATTGTCTAGAATGTATACGGTACTTAGAACTTTTGTTGGAAATGGGGACAACATGAAGGGTAATTTTATCATGCCTAGAGTTTAAAAAAGTTAAAATTTCTGAGTGCACTGCAAATATGTATATTGATACAAAGAATTTTAAAAATCAACACTTGACTGAAAGCAGAACTTTTCTTGCTAGATTAATGGATAGTCAATTAGAAAAGAGCCATGGGAGATTTTTTATTTTTATATATGGTTTACTGCTGTCAGCCTTTTATATGCACAAAAATAGAAAGACTGAAATATCCACAATGGAAGAATAATTGGTGAAGATGACATAGTAGCAGAGATGATATTTTTTTTTTAATTATAGAAAGCTCAATTACATTTATTAGTGATTGGAAACCCCTTATGGATTTTTTGCTGAAAAAAAGAGGTGAATTTGTGAATTACGGGTTTGAAGATTAGAAACTAGCTAAATGGAAAGAAAGAAATTAGAGACAGGAAAATATAAATGTATCTAAAACCACTGTCAAGATCAGAAGTTCCTTGTTTATAATTGTTCATTTCTACTTCTTTTTCTTTTTTTACTTGTATTTGTATTTATTTTTATTCAATTTTTCCTTTAATAAAAATGATTAAAAACTTCTCTACACAAGTCTTAAATATGTGAAAAACTGTAAACAATACGTTTAAAACAAAAGCCAGGTTCTTGCTGGTTTGGGGAGAACAGAACCAATCATAAATCATCTTAGTTAAAAGTTCATCAATTGACAAATGCCAGACATGGGCAATAAAGCAGTATTTTCCAAGCTTGGAATTCTTTTTCAATCTTTTCCAGAATTGCCGACTGGGAAGTTCTGGGAGTTGAAGTCCACACATCATAAAGTTGCCAAGTTTGAAAACAGCTGCAATAAAACTACCTTCGCTTCTCTTCCCCCTCTCCCCCCCGTGGCTTTTATTATTCAATAAATGCAAGACACTTAATACGGCATCAAGAAAAGTTAAACTT
>JANHZT010003272.1:60868-71617 GCA_032468215.1 Stegonotus admiraltiensis | reverse complement strand
GGAAGGCTGTTTTCACCCTCCCCAGGCTCCTAGGAAGGCTCTGGAGCCTGGGAAAAGCGAAAAATGGGCCTACCGGGCCCACCATGCCATCACGTGCCAAAAGCGGGGGGGGCATGGGGGAGTCACGCACAGATGTGTGAGGGGCGAGGTGCATTGAATTATGGGTGTGGGCACACGCAAGCATGACCACCCCATGCTCCCCCCACTTTTGGCACGCGATGGCAAAAAGGTTAACCATCACTGGTCTAGGGTATGAATTAGGGTGCATTGTGTACTGCTGAACAGAACTGCATGTTATACTAGTAAGCTAACTTGGTAACATAGTTGGGCTTTGTGCATATATATGTAATGGACATAGATAAATACTTCAGATAAATACTTCCTAAGGAGGAGGCTGCATATACAGTAATCTCGACTTACAACCACAATTGAGCTCAACATTTCTGTTGCTAAGTGAGATAGTTGTTAAGTGGGTTTTGCTCCACTTTATTATGACCTTTCTTGCCACAGTTATTATGTGAATCACAGCAGTTGTTAAGTTAGTAACAGAGTTATAAAGTGAATCTGGCTTCCCCATTGACTTTGCTTGTCAGAAGGTCGCAAAAAGTGATCACATGACCTCAGAACTCTGCAACCATCATAAATATGAGCCAGTTGCCAAGTAGTTAAGAGCCAAGGTGGCGCAGTGGTTAGAGTGCAGTACTGCAGCTACTTCAGCTGACTGCTAGTTCAGCAGATCAGCAGATCGAATCTCACCAGCTCAAGGTTGACTCAGCCTTCCATCCTTCCGAGATAGGTAAAATGAGGACCCAGATTGTTGGGGGCAATATGCTAATGATAATGCAATTTGCTAATATGCAATATGCTATATGCTAAACGCTAACTTTGTAAACCGCTTAGAGCGGGCTGTAAAGCACTATGAAGCAGTATAGAAGTCTAATAAATAATAAATAGTTGAATTTTGATCATGTGAACCATGGGATGCCTCAACAATTATAAGTGTGAAAAATGGTCACTTTTCAGTGCCACTGTAACTCTGAACGGTCACTAAATGTAAGATTTGTAAGTCAAGAACTATCTATATGTATTGCCTTCTAGAGAACAATGGCAGATAGATAATAGTATTTCCAGAAGACAGGAAGACTAAATTAATTTCAGTCTGTGGACTAAAAGTGAGGAAAATGGAACTCAGAGCTTTTTTGTGCTACCTCTGTGAGTAATGTATTCTGGCCCCATTCTCCAATGCAATTCAGCTTTGGAAGAGATACTTTACTTCTTCCTTTTTATTTGTGATTTCTCCCATGTTATGTTGAAGAATTCTAACATCACAACTTGGGATTTGACAGATAATGGATAATAGTTTAATTCTGTATTATCTCCTATATTTCATGTTTAGCACAAAGTATTGGGTTTTTTTTTCAAATAGGAGTCTGACATATTTTAATAGGATAAAATTACGTATTCATAGCTTCCAATGCATGATTGATTATGAATTTTGTATTTCAGTTTCTTAAGCTGAAAATTCAGCTGGAAATTGAGAATTCAGTTACATATGTAGGAAGAGCATATTTAACTTTCATAGAAGTTAAAATAGGTTTAAAAGGTGCTCTGCATGAAATTGATTTACAATATAGGGAAAATAAGAATAAAATGCGTTTCTCTGTTCAGTACTAAATGAAATCAGTTCTACAAGTAAAAACACTGCAGATTTGCCTAATCTTTATTCTGTTCTTATTTAAAGAATACTAGTAAATATAATTTCTAGTACATTTTTGAAGTAGTACAATGATATTGACTTAATCGGTTATACATACTGTATACTTGCATCAAAAATTAACTTAAGTCTTCAAAGAATTCTAAAGAATTTTTATAGGGGTGCTATGCTTGTGTAAAAAAGCGAGTATTTTGTCTTTAAATTGCCATTTTTGTTTGGGCATAGTTTTGTGGATTGGTGTCCATGTTACCAGATCCATGGGATGTGTCCTGAGATGATTTATGCACATGCAAGCATCTTGTTGTGGCCTGTTGGCCGCTGGCCCCTCCAGGAGCCAAATTAGAGAAGGAAAAAGAGGCTTGGGAGTCAGGGACAGCATCAAGGCAACCTGCGAGCTCTGAGGGGGAAGAGGGAATGGAGCTGGCAGAGAGAGAGAGAGAGAGAGAGGCGAAACCTGGACCATCTATCAGCCCTCAGATGGAGAGTCAACAGCCCCCAGGTCTGGATGTGGCTGATGAGGAAGAGGAGGAATAGCTGGATCCAGTGCCTGGCGCACGGATGCACAGAAAGCAGAGGAGAGGAGAGCAGTGGAAATCCATGGGCTGTTCCTTGGAAAGGAAGAGCCACCGCTGCTAGCAAAACCCCACCCTAGCTCTGAGGATAAAAGGCAGGGGGCGGAGATGAATAGATGTGGCAGACAACTATTCATCTCCTGGACAGACAGACTTGTTAGCCTGGCGGGGGCTGCTGGCACTCCTAATAAAGGAATCTGAGTGACCTTCAGAGGGTTTGCTGTGTTTAGGGAGCTGGGTCAGAACACATCTATCCATAGTTATAACAGTGAAATCAAAGGAAATTAGAAAAAAATGGCTTTATTGTGATACTTTTACAAGATGTTATCATAAAGTAATATTTAGAATATTCTGATGTTGATAATATACTTGTACTGAAGTGTAATAACAAGGCACAAGTGAGAGAAATGAACATTGATGAAGTTAATTCAACTGTTCCTCGCTGTATTCTGTCATTTCTTCCATTGTTAAAGAATAACTATCTTGAACAACATGTATTTTTGAGATGTTGGAGTCCAATAGGACATGATTCTGGGCAAACATAAAGGAATCCAGTATAAAAACAACATGTCCTTTAAATGAAATGTCCTGCTTACTGTAAGGATATGTCAACTTTTTGGAAAAAAACGGGTAGCAGGATAATTCCTTATTAATGTAGTTTAATATAGAGAAGTTGATTTTGTGATGAGTTCTAGAAAGAATCTAGTTTAAATACCTTATCACAAACCTCAAACTATGCTTTCAGTGTTTACTTTGGTTCATATCTGGGGACCAGTGCTAGTTTATACATATTTTCTATAATTTTTCTCTCTTTTTCCCCCCTCTGTCGGTAGGATCCTTCCGTTACACAAGTGACTAGAAATGTTCCACCAGGATTAGATGAGTACAACCCTTTCTCAGACTCCAGAACGGTAAGCATTTTTATCTTTCTTTTAGATGGCATTTTTAATCTGCAAAATTTATATGTGCTACTATGACTTCATTATATTTTCAGAGACCAAACCCTATTTGTATTTTAATGAATAATGTTTGAAGCAGGTTATTTTAAAAACAAAGTGTAATTTTATAGTCTGATGGGATATAATACAACTACCTTGTAAAGTTTAGCAGATTAGACATCAGTAGTATTTCCATACATAGTTTATGAAATTCATAAAGTGTGCAAATTATAGTAATGCTTCACATATGTGTATCTTGCTGTCCTGTATAATGTAAGATATCTTCAATGGTCTCTGAGGAGTGTCTCAAAAATAATTTTGATTTTTTTTTTAAATTTACTAGCCACCACCAGGAAATGTCAAAATTCCTAATGTGCCCAGTACACAACCTGCTATAATGAAACCAACTGAGGAACCACCCGCTTATACTCAAATTGCAAAGGTATATTTGGAATTATTTATAACAGAATCTCAGTAATGAAAGTTAACGTTTTTATTCAGACCATTTTTACTGCTTATTTCTGCATTTATTTTTCCGTAGGAGCATGCTTTGGCCCAGGCTGAATTGCTTAAGCGACAGGAAGAATTAGAGCGAAAAGCAGCTGAACTAGATCGCAGGGAAAGAGAGATGCAGAGTCTCAATCAGCAGGGAGGTATGTTGATGTAAGACAGTGTGCTGTGGTGATCCTCAAAGCTGATATTACAATGGGAAAAAAATAATTTGGTGCTAGCAGTTTATTGTCTAAAATTTGTCAATCTTTTTACAGTAGGTGGCAGCACCTAGCCAGTCTTGACTGATCATGGAAAAGCTAGAATATACTAATGATAATTCAGTAGAGACCCATGGGGAAATTTTCGGACTGTAGGCCAGGCTTAAAAAGCAAAACTGCCCTAAATCGCCTTCACTCTAGTTGCCAAGAAAACAATGTTGACCGGGAAGTGAACTGAATTTGAGGAAGACTTCATTGGTCTTCTAGAAGTGCAAGTGACAAATGACACTTTCAGACACTTGATGCTGGATTATCATAAGGAGATTGTTTTCTACCAGTTTTGAACTACTGTTCTTCACATCAGTCATTTCCCTGGGTGTAGAAAGAATTTACTGTAATGATTCAGTCTAGGCATTAGAATTTTGTGTAATTTAAGAAGTGAATTATTTTAATTTTTTAATTACATTGTTTTCACAATTAAGCATATATGATGGTCTTTTTTCCCACCATCACTTTCTGGGAGAGCCTATAGGAGATAAATACAAAGGCATAGCAAGCCCACTGCTAGTAACATTTTTCTCATACCCCCATTCATGTACAACACTAATTGTGACATAGGAGACCATTTTGGTGAGATTCACAGTGTGTAGAGTGAGTTAGCTCTTTTGAGTTCCAATGCAGTAATTAGACTGAAGAAAGCTTCCATTGGCAGTAATGGCTTTTGTAAAAATGAAATTGCTGCGTAGAGTTGAAGCCACAGACTGGAGATTCCCCCTACTTTATCTGAAGTCTCTTTTAATGAATGCAGTTCCAAGTGAAAATAAACAATGCCTCACTTCAGTTAATTCAGGGGTACGATGTTCGTAGGATTTCAAAACTTTTTTCAGCCAGTTACCATTATTTATTGGAAATTAATCGTATATTTGTTCGTATGTGCACGTTGTTGGAATGCGATCTGCTTAATCAGGAGACGATCCGTAAACTTTTCTTCAGAAATTATAAAATTGAACATGTGAAGTGACCCTTAATGTATACCAAAGCATTTGCCTTTTGCTGTTGCAGGAAGAAAGAACAATTGGCCTCCACTGCCAGGAAATTTCCCAGTGGGCCCTTGTTTTTACCAGGATTTTTCAGTAGACATCCCTGTAGAGTTCCAGAAAACAGTAAAGATTATGTACTATTTGTGGATGTGTAAGTAATACCTATGGAATATATTTTAGAATCTTGAATTATATTTAGGTAATGTTTCAATGACAATATTTTCATAAGCAAAATTAATTTATTGAAAATTAAGCTTGTGCAATTCAATCAGCATTTTGCTACCTTTCTAGCATAACCTTTTATGAATATCCACATAGGACCAGAAGACCTTGGAAGGGCCTGGAACTAGTTGTACTTCATAGTTTCAAGGAATAGATATATTGCAAAATCAAATTTGGTTCGGTCACCGAGACCAGAGATTTACTCTTCCAAGATTTCAGACTCATGCTGGAGCCCATCTTCAGGGAACTTCTCTCTACTGGAATACGTGCTTTGGGTTGTTCTGTGAGTTGTGTTTATATGGTGCCTTCCTATTGGATGAGTGATGTGTTGATGGCTGGCGATTGGCTGTCATTTCCTTGTGCTATCAAGCCCTTGGCTCCTAAATATTTGATAAGCTAGTGGTAAATCAGCACTCCTGTTAACTGACAACAGGCCCATTTCCCAGGCTTTAATCATTTCCCTGGCTATCTTTGTACCTGCATGGCCAATGATCTTAGTAGCTGCAAAATTAAATGTATGTCCTTGTTCATTGCAGTGTGAGGCTACCAATGAGTTTGGTCTCCTCTGACTGCTCAATTGCAATCTGGTGGTTAGCATCTTCCCCGTTTGTCTTCCATAGTCAGAAGATGAATCTCCAGCATGAGTCCGAACGCTTGGAAGAGTAAACCTCTGGTCCTGGTGACCGACCCAAATTAGATTTTGCATCATTATTCTGGGACATATATATTTGCCTTCATTCATAATTGATTTATTGTACAGAGATGCTTCATCTGCAAGCAAAGAGCCCTATGATTTGCAAAGGCCCATGAAGGATAGTACCTCAGATATACAGGTGTTAGAGATTAAATGCATTTATTTTATTCCTGGGAACTTTCTGTTTAGTTATTTATTATACGGTATTTGCTGCCTATGTCACCATGGGGCTACTCTAAGCGACTTACAACAATAAAAAGGAAAAAAATGAGTGTAAACAGAAGTAAAATAGTAGAACAATAAAACAAACAATGAAAAAGAATACAATGCAAATATATCAGTATGATACTTTTGCTTGAGTTTAAAAAGGAAAGTCATTTTTATTTATTCTTTATGATTCCTGAGAAATATCTCTAGAAACATCAGGGATGATTGTTTTCATTTTATTTAGGATGACAGGCCTTCCTTAAATAGGAATCCTATTTAAAGTAATGTAAAGTCTCTTTTCTATTTAACTAGTAATTTAGGAATAAATTCAATTAAAACGGCCTTTAATTAAGTAGGAAACAGTTTCCCTAAAATATCTTCTTAATTTATTCCTATAGAAATTCTGTTGTCCATGATAACAAGTTTTGCATAACAGCAGGTAAATAAAAAGCAATGTTGCCTTTCTTCTGTTTTCTTTTATTCCCGTTTTCTTCTATTATCATAAAAATATCAATTTGTTCCTCTTTTCTTCCTTGAATAGTTCATATGAATTATTATTGAATATCCATAGACTAGCAGGTATTTGACTCAGCACAAAAATATGGCCTTGATATAGTGGAGTCTTTCCAGCTTTTTAAGCATGTTAGGAAACAATAAAAAGATGGATAACTGGTAATGTATTCCCAGATACCTTTTACTTATGGCATTTTTCACATGAGGCAACAAGGCTATCAACAGTCATTAGCTAGATTTAAGATGCTCATGAAAAAGTTTAAGTATAGTTTATCAATAAAATACATTTGCATTTTCATTGTACTTAATACTGTTTGCACGCTTATATTAATAACTATTAATGAACATTACTATGTACTTATTTTTGTTACTTAATTTATATTCTCCAATTTCCATACTGGCAAAGCATCTTCTGATATTACTGTGTTTTAAAATATACAAATGGGTTTGTGGCAGTTGAAGCTTGGTTAACTGTGATTTAATAGAGTTCATGGAATTAGGCTATATTATGACATGCTATACGCATGGGCCCTTGACAGTAAACTAAATGGACTAAAATCTAAAGAAAGATTTACTTAAGCTTTTGGCACTATAACAGCTGCAGTGGCGTAGTGATTATAATGCAGTACTGCAGGCTACATCTGCTGGCTGCCTGCTGACTGCAATTTGGTAGTTCGAATCTCACCAGGCTCAAGGTTGAACCAGCCTTCATCCTTCCAAGGTGGGTAAAATGAGGACCCAGATTGTTGGGGGTAATATGCTGACTCTAAACTGCTTAGAGAAGGCTGTAAAGCACTGTAAAGTCTAAATGCTATTGCTATTGCTATAACATGAATGAGGGATATTGATTTTATGCCCTTTGCAAGGTGACATTTTCAGAAATAAACACACTGTCAGGGTTCCAAGTAACACCCCCAACCAAGTAAGAATCCGAGACAGGCAATTCTTCAAAGATCCATTTTATTAGAGATATCATATTGGCATCTGTGTTGTGACCTCGGCTTCCTGAGTCATTAAAACACACAAGTAGTCCCAAAAACCTCTTTTATTGCAGCAGCTGTGAATTACGTTCATTCACAGCCGAGTCCCAATTAGTTGCAAAAGGTCCTTCAGGAGAAGTCCTTCGGGATAATCACCAACCTTTATCTCCCTTGACACGCTGCCAAAGACCTACTTGGCAAAGCCACACCGAGTCCAGAATCAAACAGAGATGCTGACTGGGAACAGAATTAACAACGTTGATTTCCTGCAAAGGGCCCCGTGCCTTTGCTCCTCTTTTAAGCCTTATGGGGTAGGGAGCAATCCTCCAGGTCTTACTCCTGAGTTGTCCCTTTTGTTTTAACTGTTCTTGCCTTCTGGCAGCTCTGCACATGCGCGCACTCCTCCTGTTCCTCTGCCTCTCTGATGTCCGACTCTGGAGGCTCTGGAGTTCATGCATAACTCCCAGATGGCCCTGGCGCCATCTCTGCCTCTGATGCAGAGCCCTTGTCTAAGCCTTCCCCAGACTCCAGAACTGGCCCATGTTCCTCCCCAGCCTCTTCACTGTCCGACTCCGCTGCCAGCTCCACAGGCTGCTGGCATACCACAACCATCTGGGAAAACCCGAATTTGAAAGCTCCTGGGTTTTCCCCACCCAAAGGAAAGTCAAAGTCCCTTCCCCTGCACCCACAAGTTCATCACATGGTCCAATCAATCCACTGTCCTAACTGGAGATGCCTCCCAGTCACGCCTCTCCAGGTGCAGGCTGAACGTCCTTGACTCTCAGAGAAAAGAATGTTGTTATGGCTAAATAACTCTACCAACTCCATGCAACCTCCCTCCCACTTTCCCACAGCACTAGGTGGGCTGCACTGGCTTGTTCTCAGTGGTGGGCTTGGGGGGGGCCACTTCATTGACACTTTTATGATTTCCTGTGCATGCATGTGCACCAGCCAGCTGGTCTTTGCGTGCGCCAGAAACTGGAAGACCAGGCTGCTCTTCCAGTTACCCGCACACGCATTCCTGTTTCGGCACTCAGTTCCGAAAAGGTTCACCAACACTAATATAGGCCAAGGTTGTAGAACATGTAGCCTGCCAATTGTTAAATTACAAGTCTTAGCAGTTTCAGCCATCAATAAGGGATGATGAAAATATAGTTCACCAACATTGTAAGCATATACTGTAGAATGTTTCCCATCATTAATGTAGCATACTGCCACCATTGTAAGTAATAACAGATACACAAACTGTTACTGCAGTAAATTGTAGTAACCTGTGGGACAAGAGCAGGCTGAGCTGAAAAATGGGGTTAAATGTGCCATCAGTTTAGAATCATTGCATTGCCACAAGAGACCCAAGTCCAGCCCCTGTGAATTCCATTGACCCTTTTCTAATTCCAATTTAGGTTTGACTGTAACTTGACTGGATTTTTGTATATAAGTAGCAATAATAAACTTCTGTTTTGAACTCAATGAATGCTCCTGGTTATTTGCATCTGACTATTTCAGGATTTTCCTTCTACAAATTTGAAATGTTCCGTGCCGTATATGCAATATATATGTCAAAGCCTAACCAGAATCCTGTACCAATTTTGTGCTTAATGTAGAATTCTACCACCAAGATTTCTAAATTCATACATGAAAACTTTCGTATAAAGTATATGTACAAATGATCACAATTTTTTTATGTAACTTAACTTTTTTTTAACTAATAAGAACTTGCAAATGACTTAAGCAGTATATAATTTGATATAAGTAATTGTAGGGTATTGTGCTATTCCTGTATGTATTTACTGGCCCAGCTTTCAGATAATTAAATAGTATCTGCAAAAATCTGTACATCCTGTAATTATTGTAGAAATATCAGCTGCTAAAGCAAGTATCACTGCTTGCTTCTGTAACCGGGAAAGTTGGCAATATATAGGGTTAATGTTTATTTCAGAAGTAAAAACTTTACTCCTTATCATACTTTGACAAACACATAAATTGTTATAATCCAGGACTGATATTGAAAATGTCAAGTTTTATTTCAGTCTTTTTCTTCCTTCAAAACTATATAATTGGAACGATTATAAGTATAAAATTTGGCAGTTATGAACAGATGCAGATTGGTCAGGATGTTAATCATTTATAGTGGTTATGACCCCAATTGAACCCAAAATTTCCATTGCTGAACAAGGCAGTTGTTAAGTAAGTTTTGCCAAATTTTATGACTTTTCTTGCCACTGTTGTTAAGCGAATCTAGCTTCCCCAATGACTTTACTTGCCAGAAAATGGCAAAAGCTGATCACATAACCCTAGGACTGGCCCTAGGTCAGCTCCATAGATTTTCAATTGGGTTAAGGTCTGGGCTATTCCTAGGCCATTCCAACAGTGGAATATAATTATCTTGAAACTCCAAAAAAAAGTAGTGTCATTAGCCATCAAACCTCAAAAATACACTTTTCCCAAAAGGTTTCCACAATTTTGGCCACTACTGTATATACTGTGAACTCTCCTATAGTTTTTCTATAATGCATATCGAAAACTATAGGAGAGAATCCAGAATTGGATTTTTAGGGGTGGCTCCTTTCTATGAGTTTCTAACTTAGTGAGCATTTCTGATACAGTGGAGATTGCTATCTCCTGCTGCCGCTGCATCTGTTCCCCTCCAAAAATTTGCTCCATAGCATAGGGGTAACAACACTAGGAACTATATGGGTAGGGGGGGAAATCTCACATCCTTCCAGTGTTGCTAACAATGTTTTGAACAGAACACCACTCAAAGGACCTGACTGCTAGGTGAAGAAAGTTTACACCCAACCCAGAGTATGCTAGATGTACTATATGCTGTTTGAGGTAGCATATCAGATATTTCTGCTCTGACTTATTCCCTTATGTAAGGGTTAAAAACCTGCGGCCTTCCAGATACATCTGAGTTACAGTATAGCATAGTTTCATGAAGGGCTACAGATTTCATTTTCTTTTGGAGGAGCAGGCTTTATCTCAGTATCTCAGATCCAAGTTTCCAGGTCGACATCATGGATTTTCAAATTCCTCCTTCTGTCCGGATTTCCTATAAAGCATGTGAAACTTATCTGAAATCACAGGCTCCTCTAATACAGAGGTCTTCAAACTTAGCAGCTTTAGACTTGTGGACTTCAACTCCCAGAATTCTCCAGC
>JANHZT010003272.1:37948-52598 GCA_032468215.1 Stegonotus admiraltiensis | reverse complement strand
AGCTGAGCTCGCGTGCCCACCAATATGGCTCCGCGTGCCACCTGTGGCACCCGTGCCACAGGTTCGCCATCACGGTTGTAGGACATCTCAAAGTTCATGTCATGACTGAAAGTGGTGACTGAAAATTCAGCATTTTCCTTTTAATTGGGGACATAAAATTTTTGGTTAACCTCTGTATAATGATTATGTCCTGAATCATGCCTCAAATTTTCTCTTTGGACTTCTTTTTAGGTACATGGTTTATACCGTACAACTGGAGCAAGTTTTGAGAAGGCCCAGCAAGAATTTGCAACGGGTGTGATGTCCAACAAAACTGTACAAACTGCTGCAGCAAATGCTGCCTCAACAGCAGCAACCAGTGCTGCTCAAAATGCTTTCAAGGGTAATCAAATATAGACAAAAGAGATGAAACACATTACAAATTTCTGGCTGTACTTTATTTTCCAGTCCCTAAAGACTTATGTTAAAAATGCACACAGCATGTATGTCTTTTCAGCTGTGCATGGGCTAAGACAGAAAAAAAAGATCATTTCATTCCTTTTAGAATTTTTTAATGAGAAGTTCTTCCTAGCTACACTACTAGCTTACAATAGTTACTTTTCTTCTCCATATTTTTTGGAGGTATGTGATATTTGATGAAAATTAGAACAGTAGCTTTAAAATTCATACAGCAAGTTTAGCTTCTGAGATAAGCAAACGATTTTGTTTTTCCATGGTGTGTATCACTCTCCGTGCAGCTGTTCCTCCTGACTTGAGACAAGCACTTTGAATTAACCCTGTTCATAACACTTTGCTTCCCTGTTTTCGTAAGAAACAAAAAGAAGCTGACAATTTTGAACACTAAATTTTGGCTGCTGCTTTGTAGCTCCAGCAGCTGATGAAGGACAGACGTAAGCTTAAAATAAGTATGATAGATAATGTAAATTCTTTTTTTAGGAGAATAGATTTTTTTAATAATCTGAGTCTGCATGAAAGAATTTTGACCATGCTGCACTAGTGTTCTGGTCCAGAAATTGTCTATCAGTCCGGTTATAGTATTTGTTAAGATCTGTTTTCATGGTGTATATAGTGTTCTAATTAGATATCTTGGAGCACAGATGTCTTCATCCAAGTAATGCAACATAAAGTGAAAAGAATTATGTTTTAACTGAGGCAGAATTGTTATATTTGTTCTTTCTGATTTTATCATTCATGACTAGGAAGCACATATTTCTAAACAGAATCTGTTTAGCAATATTTAAAACACTAATAGGTAGTCCATTTTGACTTGTGTTAAATTGTAGTGGAATTTATTTTGTGCTTCAGAATTTTGACATTTTTAGAGTGTGCATTTGTGTTTAATTCTATTATATCTTTAGTCTTGTCAGTCACTCTGTTTAGTATGTGTATAAACATCTGAATATTCAATAACTTATTTAAAATTTTAACATTACTGTAGATCCTAATTGGGCTTCTAAACACTGATAATTATGTACTTGAATTCTTTTAGCATACTTCAGCCTTCATCTGAGATTTAATCTGAATAAGTGCATTTTATTAAATGCAAATTGAAGATACACTTTATCATAATTAGTTTAGTGTGGTGCTATATGGCAGCTTTTTGTTATTTTAATTCTTCGTATTATTCTAAGATTAATTGCCTCTTCAGGTCACTTTTCCCTTTTGAGTTTCTAAATTCTAGGTGTTAATGTATAATAATTTGAAACATACTATGGATTAATCATTTGAATGGTATTCCATTTTACATATTACACTGGCGAATTTGATTGTCCTGAATTCTGACATAACATTTATTTGAAAAAAAATGGAATTCATCATGTTCTAAATTTTTCCACATGAAGTGTAAACTTGTCTTGTTTAACATGTTCAGTAGACTCTAGAATCCCAGGCTATAATGTTTGGAGAGGACCTTAGACTGTATTTGATCTAGTCTTTCTCAGCCTTGGTGATTTTAAGATACATGGACTTTGTGATTGGCTGGGAATTCTGTAGCATCCTAACAAATGGCTATCCTGGCTCTGAATATGCAGGGGAGAGTCCATCATTTCCCAAGGCAGTCTTGTTCCATTGTTGAATAGCTTTTGCTATTTTCCTTGATGTCTGACTGAACTTTGTTTCCTTGTAAACTGTATCCATTATTTCTTTTGTTTTTTGGAACAACTGATTAATCCTGGCCTGTTTTCTACACGACAGCCCTTCAGATACTTGAACACAAATATCATGTCTTTTCTCCTCCAGCCTTAACCTTGTGATCTACCAAAATACCCAGGTACAATATATTCTCAATGTAAGCCTACCCACAAATAAGCTGACCTTGGAATTTTTAACCAAAATATCAACAAAAATGTGCTACCTAAGGATAAACTGACCCACATTTTTCAAGAAGTTTTCATCAAAAACTCCCAAGGTCGGCGCAGGCATGGATGGCTTATGTATGAGTATATATGGGGATATATAGGTACTCACAGATAAACTCAACCACGGATAAGCCAAAATCAATTTTGGGGTGTATATTGGTACCTAAAATTCTCGGCTTGTCCACAAGTTTATGTGGTACGTTTCACATATACTGCCCAGTATTGCATCTCCATTTCTACCTTTCATATTTTTCCTAAACGAACATAGGACTTAGTTTCAGTTACTGAAATTAATGGCTTTACTCACTGCTGTAGCCTAGTCAAGGTCCTGCTGAATCTTGGTACTGTTTTCCAAGATGTTCGCTCTTCCACTCAATGTTATTAGTTTCCACAAGTTATCATTGTAGCTTTATGTTATCATCTAGCCCTTTATCTAAGTCATCTATAAATACGTTGAACAGCATAGGACCCAGAAAAGGTCTAGGGATTTCCACTCAGCACTTCCAGTTTGACACAGGCATTGGGTATAATTGTTCAGTGAACTTTGTATCTATCTATAGATAGCATAGGTGAACTTTTGCCATCTGTGCTACTCTCTCACGGGGACATTTTCCTGAATGCTGTGTTAAAGGCTTGGTGTGTTGTGTGCAAGTAATTTGATCGTTATCAGAAAGAGGCACTGGGTTAGGTTGGCATGATTTATTATTAATAAATCATGCTGGTCCCTGCCCAGCAATGTACTTTTTCTAAATGCTCACAAAATGTTTGTAAACCCATTGTTTAATTATTCTAGATGTTCCCAGTATGGACATCAAACTGACCATACTTTTTTGGGGGTGGAGACAGGAATAATATTTAGAAGAGAATGTTTATATCTCATAGGGGGCAATAGCTCAACATCTAAAGATGCAGAGCTTGTCAGCTGGAAAGCTGACAGCCCAGAATTGAGACCTGGGTGCCGTGTGTGGGGGTGAGCTCCCATTCCTTGCCCAAGCTCCTGCCCACCTAGCAGTTTGAAAGCATGCAAATGTGAGTAGATTAATAGATACCACTTCAGTGGGAAAGTAGCAGTGTTTGATGCATGTAGCCATGCCACTTGACCACGAAAAATGTCTTTGGACAATGCTGGATCCCTTGGCCAAGAAACACAGATGAGCACTGTGCCCTAGAGTTGGACACAACTGGACAGGGGAAACTTTTACCTTTTGTATCTCAGAGTTGAACTGTGGTGTCCTTGGTGCTCTCTGAACTTGGTTGTTTTCTTACGGACATTTCATCACCAAACTAAGTAACATTCTCAGTGCTTGAAGGGAATGGGGTTTCCTCACTAGCAATCAACACCCATATGAGCAGAGATTAACACTAGACCAGCTATCAAGAAATAAACAATACTCAAATCAAGGATCATCACTGAAGACAAACTGACAGTTTCTCCTAATCAAGAAATCACCAAGCCCGCTCCCACCAACACTGAGAGCAAACCCCACTCCCTCCTGACACTGATGATGCTACTTTGTCTGGTAACGAATGTCTGCAAGAAAATCACCAAGTTCAGAGAGCACAAAAGACCCCACATGAATAATATTTGCCCTTCTCCAACCCTGTGGTTCCATGCCCGTTGTCCATGATTTCTTAAAGATCATAAAGGCTCCTAAATAACATTTGCAGGCTCCTTCAGGACTCTTGAATGTAATTGGTCACACTCTGGAGACAAATCCATTCTTGGAAGCCAGGTGCTTCCTAGCCTTTTAGTAATCTTGGATTACTATTCCCTTTTGTTAGTAGTTCTTCTTAGGTCCCTTTATATATATAGTTTCTCTTTGGGAAGAAGGCTGAATAGAAGTTCAGCAGCTCTGCTATCTCCCCTTCAATCCTACTATCTTCTCACAGGGTTTCCTCTAACTTCTTTTTCTTTTCTTTTTTTACTACTGCAACAGGAATAACGATTACTATTACTGAAAGTAAGAAATACTGAAAAATATAGGCAATATACTGGAAATGTAAAATATACTGGAAATATAGGAATTACATTCTATGAACAGTTTTAATCTAAAGATATGGACTTCTTTACTTTTCTTTCTTTACTTTTACTTACTTACTAATGTTTATATCCTGCCCATCTCCAGAGACTTCAGGCAGTTAACACCATATAAAAATTTACAGAATTATTGAAGTAGATGTTTTATTTCTTTTTCGTGTATTTATTTCAATCCTTGATCCACAAACCTAACACATGGCCACTTTAATTGCTAATCATTTAAATCTTATTGAGGAAACTGTGTTCACACTGAATAAAGAATCTAATTTTTCTCAGGGGATAAAGCAGATTGAAACTTGAAATACATAAATGTGGGCCTAATTTGCAGTAGGTCTGATAGTCATGTTAGTTCCAGCAGGTAGAACACATGATGATTGTAATGCCCATTTTCATTCTTATAAACCGTAATAAAGAAAATCAGTACACATGGACACATAATGACATTATTCTTCAGGATTAAATCAAAAGTAATGAATATACATATTATTCACAATTCCTTATTGTTCACTATGGCAGAAGGCTGTTGTATGTTAAATATTTAACAAACGAATGCTATCGAAGTCTGTTGGTGAACAAGTCTACACCTATTACTACACTAATTTTGTAAACACCCAGTTGTAATGTTTTTTAGATCATACTAGAATGTCAATAGTTTGTCATTTCGAATTTTGGCATTGGAGATATTTAGGTGAGGAAAGTCTGTATATTTTGTAAATTATTAGTGATGCTTTGCCATCCTTGTGAATGTGACAATTCTGTATAAATGGGCACAGATTCTGTGATACTGCATGTCTGGGTAGTTCTGCATATTTATTGTATTATTTCAATGACATAGAATAAAATGTTTCCTGATTGTTTGCTCTGTATAGTTTAAAAAATAAAGTAGGGTCTTTTGTAAAATGCAAGATAAAATACCAAAAGGTTAATATGTACAGAGAACACCAGGTTTTTGTCCCAGTTCAGCTCTAGTCTTGTGTAGTTACCTGGACACAGAATGTGGATGAGGATTTATTTGGAGCATTGTGATGTGGATCAACATCGGTAGCATTCCATATTTTATTCTGGCATTATTAGTCACCTGTAACTATGCACAACTAATGCTGGATCAGGGAGTTGGGTTTTTTTGTATTATGTATATAAATTCTACAGTCTGCAACCATGTCTGCAAAACTATGTCTGTTTGCAGAACAACTCATTGAAAGAACAATCAAAAGCTGGGCTTGGTTTTCAAGGAAATAGTTGATTGTGTTTTATTTCTGTGATGTAAATGGGAAATTTAAAAAGGAAAATTATTGAAATTTATGCAATTGATAGGTGTTATTAGAGGAAGTCTTGGAAGTAAAATGGAACCTTTGAAAACGCATACTATTTCCTAGTATTTGTTTTGAATGGAGGGGTGTTGAATGTTATTTTTGTTACACTTGTGATTGGCCACTTTACTGTTAGTCCTTTGTATAACAAAGAAGTTACTTATAATGGCCACAACATAGAGCCTATCACTTGCTCTTTAATACATTACTGGGGTCTTTTTCTTTTGTTTTCCCTTCTCAAAGGTTCTTCTGAGCTATGTAGGAAAGAAAATGTCATCAGATAATTCATCTTTTTAAGTATCTAAAAGTTCTCTTTACTGTGGAAAATCACTTTTTTTTAAAATTGGGTGGATGACCGATATTTGTAACTAAACTTTATATTTGTCTGCTACAGTAACATTAAGAACATTCCCACAACATTATAATCTTATGTCATGATAAATGGAGGATATGCAGTTCGGTTGATTGATGTTAAGTATTTACATGGCAAGAATTGGGAAACTATCTAGAACTCATGTTCTAGTAGAAGCGGACTGTTTATCTTTTGGGGTATGTTTTTACTTGATAATACTATATATGCTAAAAATACCTGTAATACCAGTATGTTTTTGAGTAAGGTACTATGACAAATACCTTAGGATTCAGCAGTCTTTTTCTTTTTTAAGAAAAAAATACTTATTCTGTACTCAATGTATCAGTGCAGGAAAGATTGGCCATTTCTACAAAACACTTGTTATAGTTAATCATCCATTGGGTTATAGAAATTGCTCATTAGCATGTACGCCATTGCAAAAGGCAAATAAATGAACTATAGTCCATAAAAGCTTATGCAGTAATAAAACTTAACCATTAAGGTGCCATTAGATTGTTCTTCCTATAAGCAATTAGTGTTTCCCCTGGAAACAAGAATTGCTGATCTGTTTACAGTTGGAATAAACTGTGCAAATCAGTAATGGCAGATGAGTTTCCTTTTCATTGCTTGTTGTATAAATTTGTAGCTATACATGGCCAATAAGAAGTCAATGAAAAACATACTCCATTTTGAGATGTTCAATTCGTTTTTTTTAAAGCAAGTATTTATAGCTTGCAAAATGACATTAAAAATGTAAAATGTAATTTTCAGTAGAGTACATTAAGGCTCCTAGGCTGTGTTGTAATACTGTAAGTTTCTTTCAAGCTTTCTAGAATAGTTCTAAATAATAGCTTATTTCATTTTCAGTGTTTAATGAAAACTTTTTAAAGTGCTTTTTTAGAATAACTGTATTTCATGTGTTGAGTTCCTTTGATTATCAAAATGCAATAGAAATTATTTAATTATTGCACTTACTGGCTTCTCTTCTATATAATAATTCACCACAAACTTCCTGTATTGATGCAGTTTGCATTTCATTGGAAAACATAGAAAACGTGACCTAAGAAGTAAAAGTATTTTAGGAAGCAAGATTCCAAGGGTGTATAAGATTATGTCATAGTAGTAATTATCTTCCTGTGAATACTGCATCATAAAAGGAATAATAAGGTATATTTATTGGTCATTTGTATATAATTTATGAAGAGAAAGATTAGAGAACTGGTAGAGTCATTCTACAATCTTTCGTCTTTTCTAGCATGTAGCATTTAAAAAGAGGTGAATCCGTTATAGTTATTTACCCAATTTTTTGATAGACAGTTGTAACTTTTTATGAAATTTACACTGTCCAGTTGTTTCTATTTGATTCTACAAGACCTTCATAGGTTGTATTTGCCCACAAAACAAACCTTCTAACAAATTCTGGCTTAGCATGACCAAATAGCACAGCAGTGATCTTCCTGATGATATGCTGGAGATGGTGTGTGCGCCAGCTGTCAGAGAAAGAAAATGACTGAACAAAGAATTGCCTGATTGTTGGCTTCAAATGGCTTCTTGTTTGGAAGAAAGAAATCTAGTATCCTGGTTAGCTCATCACGTATCATGAAAGAACCTTTTGTGGACCAAGTCTGGCACAGTGCAAATACAACCCTTTCTTTTTGTACTCAGAAACTAATTAAATTTAAATTTGCCCTTTTTTTTTTTACAGATTGCCTGATTCAGGCACCTTTCAGAACATTGTATTACTACCATACTAATGTAACAAAATCAGAAATCAATTGACACAAACATTCAGGGGTTAATTATGATTTATTAGACAAAAGAATTACTAATATTGTAGAAAATTAAATTAGCAATGCAGCCCAACAGCACACTGTAGCTCATCAACTGACTTTTTACTGTTGTCTCTTTAACGTTGATCAATTCATGAGTTTCTAAATATGTGAATACTTTTCACATTGAGACAGTATGCTATAAATGAATAAGCTTGGAATAACCAGATTTCAAAAGATTTGATAATATCTTATTACAATACAGTAAAGTTTTGATTTAACAGACCTGAGTGCAATAGACTTCAGATGCTCTGGATAAAATTGCCATTATATACCCTATGTTACTTTTATATCATTTGCTTAATAAGGTTACACAAATGATCTACTATAATGCAAAATATGTGCAATTTATATCTTTGCATAATGTCACCACAGATTATATATTCTGATTTAATGGACAATTAGGAATAACAGTCATCCCTTCCCCCCAATTGGACTGTTAAATCAAGGTTTCACTGTATTTTTAACATCCTTTTTTCCCCCGACAGAAAGATTTTATAGCGATGGTTAAATAATATTGTAGTAACTTTCCTTTTCCACAAAGATATGCCATTCTGGACTCTTTCAAATCGGTTTTAAAGTCCTTACTGCGTATTATACATATTATAATTTGAATTTATTATTATCTGAAAATTGCAACAGAAGATAACACAATAAATGTTATAAAATGATTTATCCACAGTGTTTTATTTTGAGCTGTCTGAACACAGGTTTAATCACCATTTCTTGATTTAAAGTAATATGTATTAAAAAGAAGTCATATGTGCCATTGTGTGAAGTTAATATAGTACTCTGTAAAATATTAAAAAATTAAAGAAGAGAGACACAAAAGATTTCTTAAACCACACATTTTTGCTTGTTGGGAATATAGTGGCCTAATTATTTAAATACAGAAGGCATGTGGGATGTTGCATTTAAGCCTGAAGTTGTGATACTGAATATTCAACTGATAAAATTGTGCCATATATTTCCCCAGAAATACCACTCTCAATTTACAGACTATGCAGTAATACAAAAACATTGTTACTCCAGCTATCAGAAATACAATACTATATTGTAGAACTTGCACATGCTATATCAGTTATTGTAGAGATACTGTATCTGGACCTTAAAAACCTGGAAGGTCACAAAAAGGCAGGTGTTCTGCATCTATCATCTGTGGTTGTCTTTATAGCTCCTATTTGTTCCAATGGTTATGAATAAGATTTCATTGGCTGAAGTTTCAATCAAAACTAAGAGTTATCACAGTGTATACGGCCCCACATAAAAATAATTTTGGGGCATTTCTGAGGCAGGATTTATGGTAACTGCATCAGATAGAGATGGTGTTGTGGTTAAAATGTTAAGTACTGTAAAGCAATGCCACAATTGGGAAACAAACCCAGCATATATGCTAAGATTTACCAGGGCCTATATTACCTAATCAGCATGCATCCCTGTTTACTATGTTTTCAACCTTGTTTATAAAGTAAACAAGCTGTTATACTCCATTTTGCTTTGAATTACAAGTGCTAGCATCCTTCTCAAAAAGGAGATCAATGCTAGGAGTTGTGATTCTCCAACATTAAGAGGTCTGTAAGCTGCAGAACTTTTGCAGAGGAAATTTCATTAAGGTTATAACAACTATAATTTGCTAAGTGTTCCAAAAAAAGAATAAAGTTAATGCAGTGGAATTAGAAAAATAAAAGTGAATTTTCCTTACTTACCTGTCACTCCACTGCCCACCTGCTTGCTTCTATCTGGTTTCCCTTCCTTTTTATTCCTGCCTCATAACACCAGGGACTCTGAAACTCAGAAGCTTCAGGGAGGCTGATGATTAGAGACATAGAAGTGTACAGTAAACTATTAGCAATCCCATCTTTTTATATAATTATAAAGATCTTTCTAATGAAATAAGGGTTCACTTTTATTGTAATGTTTTCCTAATAAAATGGATTACAATGTATTGGGATATTATCACTCAACAAAAATAATAGGTTTAGATCTGGAAAAGTAATACATACAGTTGACTTAAGTAATCAAATATATGAGATTAAATTCTGAAGTTAGCTTACAGATAATGCATATGTCCCATAGACATCACCCTATATTATTTTCCCTTATACAATACTGGATGATTGTATAAAATAATGTTTTCTTATACAAAGCCTGCTCTCTTCTATTGGAACTTATTTTTTTTTAAATTTGCTGAACTATCAATGAATATACTGGAGTGATTTTTTAATCAATTAAATGTTGGAGAACTAGAATGCATTGTATGAAATCAACACACAGATTTTGAACCTGGATTGGAAAAGGAAATTGGAGATGCTTGAAGAGAAATATGCAGAGTAATGTTTTGTTGGGATTAGTACCTTTTCTTTAAAAAAAATAAATGTTCTGTATAATCTGAAGTTATCACTTCTGCAATTATCTTGTAAAAGTTGTTTGTTCAAAATATCTGATAAATATTCTTCGATGCCAGTTCAAAGAAGGAAATACGAGAACACTGTCCCAGATTTTAATTTATAAAATGTGCTATAAAACTGAACTGTTTCAAACTTTTCTGTTCAAAAATCATTTTGAGATTGTGCTAGAGCAAAATAGAAAGCCAATGAGTATGAAAACTGTAAAAAAAAATATTTTCATATCAGGAGGCCAATATTTAGTCTCCTTTAACTGCTATTCTCAACTAATTTCCAAAGTGCCTTTTCAGAATGCAGAACTTTAAAACACTGAAGAGCTGGTTATGCATTTTTAATTAAGAGAGCCTTGTTACCAATGATGTGCATGTATAGACAGAAGTATTTGTACACTTGATCTTAGTCACGGTAATTACAGATAGTCCTTGACTAATGACCGTTCATTTGGTGATTGTTCAAAGTTATGGCAGCGCTGTACAAGGAGACTTACTACCTCATAATGGATGTGGCATTAACCATGAGGTCACATTTGTGATTTAGGCACTTGTCACCCAGCTTGCAATTACTATGGTTGCAGAGTCTCACGGTCACGTGGTTGCCATTTGTGACCTTCATTGCCATCTCCCAACAAGCAGAGTCAACAGAGAAGCCGGCAGGAGGTGGCAAATGGCGATCCCATGACATTGTGCTTAACTGTACAGGATTTGCTTATTGACGGCAACTGGAACTGCTGCAACTGATGTTGTAAAATGGTGTGGTCATGTGACATTTACACTTTATGTCCACATCACTTAGTGACAGAGTTGTCAATCCCAATTATCATGGTTAAACAAGGACTACCCATGTAACAACATTCATGTGGGGGCAGTATCAAATTAAATTTTACTCTATAAAACATGGTACATTTGTACTTCCAAATGTATGTATGTGAATAGTCCTGTATCTTTAATGACACTAAAAAGTACTCTAACTTGAAATATTTGATTCTAGTCCAATCTTAATAATTTCTACAACACAAAAATGTTAACAGTACCAAAGAGAAAATAAATTGTGTATTACTCCAGCATAGATATTTCTTGTGCTCCGAGTGGAATTTTATACTAGAACTTCAAGCAAAATTTTATTAGAGTTAACTCTAGCCCAGCCACCAACCCTGTTTTGGATTGCTGATGAGTAAGGATTTTTCAAGCACCTGGTCGTAAAAAGTATCAGGCCACAATTTGGCTTATATCATTTTACACTTGAAACTAGGAAAGTTAATCTGCCAGAATAGGTAAGGTAGTTTTGGACCCATACTGGGTCCATGCTTATTACCATACTTTATAATCAGACTGCAGATCAGTCCGCATAATTCTTTAGTAAATTTCAGTATTCGCTATTTTAAATTTCACATTTAAAATTCAGTTCAGTCTCCTTTTCATGGTTCTATCGTGAGAACAATGTGTTCTGACCAAGGGGTATTATGACAGCAATTCTGCAAAAGCAATTTGGTTTCGATTAAGCCCTCACGAACAGTGTTGGTGTTCAATGAATTAACAAGGTTGTAAAACGTGCATGTACACAGTCAATTCACAAACGCCTCCTTGAAATACTTATAGCAGTGGTTAAAGAAGTGGCTATTCACAAAAATCCTGAGTTAGACAATACAGTACATTCCTCTTCACTGGAGATTCAAAATTTAATTTTAAAAGATATGCTAGAAATAAGTTACTATTCAGAGTTTGATGTGTTATTTCATCCTGGCAACTTGAACTACAATGTATTATTTCTATCAAAAGATACATTAAATACCAGTGTTAATAAGGCTAATCTAAAAATTGAGGATCTGGACATTAGGCATTAGCTCTCCCATCATTTCTCTTTCTATAGCCATCACTACAGTGCCAGTACATTACGTTCTCGGGACATTTTACATATTTGACTAATGCAAAAGGCTCATTTTTGAAAGGAAAAAAAATCTATCAATACACTTATCTTATAGATGCAACTAAAAAAGTCCCAAAAGCATTCAGTAACATATGGTCACAATTTAGGCATGTGGTATCTGTTGTTAGATGAGCACAATGACCATTTGTGCTTGAAATGGACTTAAAGGCAATTGATGGTACTCAGAAAGGACCAGTAGTGATCTTGGTTACAACTGGACCAGTAGCAGAGGATGCCTATACCTTCTTTTGAAGACAAATATTGAGTTCAGTATCAGATATACAAGAGTTTAAACTTTCCCCATAGCTATACATATCTACCCAGATTAATTAATCAAATAATGGAACTATGTGTAATGAAAATAAAAGCGATTTAGCTTATGTTTTCAGAGATACCCTCATAAACTGTTACAGTTCCATGCCTCAGGTATGTATTGAACAATGTGTTTAAACTATTGCTTAAAGAAAATTGTTTTCACTAGTTTCAACTGGAAGCCTTGCTTCTTTATTAAGACATTCTTTCCACGTGCCACTGCATACAACCCAGAATACTATGTGTTTGTAATATTCATGACCTGCTTTCTGAAAAGATGCTATGGAGTAATTTAATAGTGTAGTGCTTGCCATTTTGACACCGGAGCCTGATTATGTTGTCTTAAAATGTATGTACTGAAAACAACCTGACTTATTTCAAGTTATTCTTCAAAAAAATTCCTTCATAATCATTCATCTTGGTGAAGACAAAATTGAAATAATTGTTTCCAGAAAAATTGGAAAGCCAACAGGTTTGCTTTGTGGCATTCCTTCATATTCATGTGTAAGAATTCTCACTACTTCACATTTTTTAATACTGTCTGTAGACTTCAGTGCCTTTCAACCTTCTACGATGTTGGACTATTGGAACACTTACATGTCTTCATTCTTCCTATAAGAGTCCAAGTAGCTACTTGAAATCCATTATTTTTGAGATAAGGAAAAAAAATAATTTTTTTGGAGAAGAGTGTGTTTGTTATAGGAGGCAAATCAGACTTTTCCCCTCTTCAATTTCCTCTTGGACTTTGTCGCTGGAGGTGGCGATTTCGGCTTGGGCAGAGAAGACTGCGCAGATGAATGTCAGGACTGTCCCACCAATAGCAGTGTAGAAAGCCCAGCCTAAAGAACAGTCACCAAGTTTATAAGCTGAAGCATAAGGTCCACAATAGCTTGTTGCCTTCTGACAACCCCAACCAGCAGGGTATAAAATCAACCCTAGGATAAGGAATAGTCCTATTTTAAAAAAAAGAAAGGAAGGTTAGACAAAAGTGCAATGAAGTTAGACACAAAACTAATTTTCATAGGAATGTACATTCTGATACAAGCTGAAATTTCTGATGGCTGCTGCTGAATGTTACGACTTGGCCTGTAATCTATATAAACTGGTGGACCATATTTTTGTCCACACTGTTAATTGCTGAATTCATGGTGATGAATATGAATGGAACACTTTAGCAAGGGGAAAAGATGTTGCAACAATGAAGGCTGAATTCAGAACTTAGGAATTTAGGAAAGAAAGCGCCATCAGTTTAAAAGCTCATTCAGACATAGAAAGCTCACAGTTTTGAGTACTATATTTTTTTGTTGACATCTAGTGGCCATCTGTATTTTTGCTGCCTAAAATGCTAACCCTAACTAAAGTTATTTCATTCTGGGAGAAATGGTCTGTTGAGCCCCTCTTCATTTGTTCTAACGTTTATGTGAAATTAATAGTGCTATGCATGCATCAAGGATGATTCACCAACAGTTGGGACCTCATGTATATGCAGGCCCTGCCTGCTATGCATTAAAGCAGCCCAACTTTCAGTCCCAGAAAAAAAAAAGATGGTGCTGCTTTAAGGACCACAATACCTTTAATGAGTGGGCTCCTTAACTCGGTGGCATTTCTTTATGGGTGATCTGAAGCAATTCTTCCAGGCCATTCTCAAAGTATCAACAGTTCTACAAACTAATTCAAAATCCACATTATGGATTGAAATACTGTGCCTTAACTACAGTATTAAATGTACATTTGCTTTCTAAAAGTCTGACATTTTCATCAAGTTCAAATCTACTAAGTACTTAAACCAAGAACTAATTTGTCATTTAAAACAAAAGTTCATATGTTCTTCCAGTTATTGGTATATAGCCGTGATGGCGAACCTATGGCATGCGTGCCACAGGTGGCACGCGGAGCCATATCAGTGGGCACGCAAGTTCAGCTCCAGCGGGCATGCATGCGCTGGGCCAGCTGATTTTCAGGTCTTCTGGGCCCACCGGAAGTTGGGATACAGGCTGTTTCTGGCCTCTGGAGGGCCCCTGGGGGGGTAGGGAAGGCTGTTTTCACCCTCCCCAGGCTCCTAGAAAGCCTCTGGAGTCTGGGGAGGGCAAAAAACGGGTCTACTGGGCCCACCGTGCCATCATG
>JANHZT010003272.1:7147-18110 GCA_032468215.1 Stegonotus admiraltiensis | reverse complement strand
GAGTCCTTTTGGAGAATGGCGGTATAGAAATCAAATAAATAAATAAATAAATAAATAAATAAATAAATAAATAAATATAAGCAAGATAATTATTTATTTATTGAACCAAAATTAAAGTGACTCTGCCAATACTAGAAAAATACTGCTAAAGGGGAAAATAGCACAGTAAACAAAACTGAACAAAATTATAATTTATTTGATAACTTGATCATTCAAAGTTTCACCGGCAGGAAATATGAAATAACAAAAGAATAAATAATTCCAGAATCTATGAAAAATTACGTTGCAGTTGGATTTAGGCCCAGGAAAATGAACATGGAACTGCAGAGATACTTCTCATAGTACTCACTAGCAGGAGTGCACATTATCTAAAAGAGGCCAAACTTCCATGTTATTCTCATTTCATTAGGTGATCACTGGAGAATAATCACCAGAGAATAAGATGCTTTATTATGAGACATACATGGAAAGAAAAAAAACCATACATTGGCTTTCTAACATTCTAACTTTCTGAGAGGAAACAATTACCCAATTATTTAATTGATATACAGCAATTTGGGCTCCAAACTGAATATAGGTTGCTTGAGTACCTTATTGCTTTCAAATGTTTTATTAAAAAGTTCTCCTCCAACCAGTGGTAGGTTCCTCCCAGTTCCGCCTGGTTCTGCCGAGCCGGTAGCGGTGATGATATGTCACCAAACCGGTTCTGCCCCCCCCGTCACCCATCCCCTGCGTTATTCTTACCTTTTATTTGGCTCCATCCCCAATCTATTGCTGCCTCCTGAGGCCCAGCTGATGGCTAGAGGGGAAAAAACTGTTTAAACTCTTGCCGTGGGGCTTCAAAGGGCTACCCTACAGCTGATCAGTGTTAAAAGAAAACAAATGAGTAAACCGGTGCCTGCAAAAATAAATGGGTAGACCGGTGCCTGCAAAAATAAATGGGTAGACCGATGCCTGCAAAAATAAATGGGTAGACCAGTGCCTGCAAAAATACATGAATAGACCGATGCCTGCAAAAATAAATGGGTAGACCAGTGGCTGCAAAAATAAATGGGTAGATCAGTACAGCTCTGCAAGCAGTAAAAGCCTGGTAGACCAGTACCTCTGCTAAATCCTAAATAATTGTCACATGATCATCAAACCACGCCCACAAAATAAGCCACACCCACAGAACCGGTAGTAAAAAAAATTAGAACCCACCCCTGCCTCCAACGTTACTCATTGTTTGACACATCAGGATCAAACTAACAGAACAGCTTTGGTCTCTTGCCTTGTCCCTTTTAACTCCTTTGTACACAAAGAGTAGTAGTTTTTACTTTAGAATAAATTACAGTTCTTTAATTTGTTTGAATAATTTGAAATTTCACATACATGTATCAGAAGACCTCAAAATTGCTGTACATCTTTCCAAACTTGTAAGTAGAGCAAAAGTTCTATTCTCAGATGCAAGAGCTAAAATTTAGTATGGAATATACTAAATAAATTTTAAAATAATAGTAACAAATAATAGTGGAAGTAATCACAGAAGAAACAAGATACAGCTAAGACACTTAAAGAAGCAGCTCTATTTTCTTGAAATAAAAATTAGATGTGTCATAACACAAAGGGCATAAATCCAAGTTGTTAGTATTAAATTTATTCTCTAATTCCCTAGGTCCCAGCATCATGTCTATATTAATAATAATATTCAATAACATAGCTGTCATGCATATCCTTAAAAGATCTATGAAAAACAGCAAGTTCTTTTTAATCCAATATATCTGGTACTATGTTAGATCAAAATACCATTTTAAATGCAGGTTTTCATTGAATTAGTCTGTATTGTATTTCTTTTCTCTTTTAAAAATTGTTTAGAAAAATCTATATTTAAAAACTATTTAATTTATTCTGTTTACAGATCCCTACTCACAAACATACAAAAACACAAGAGCAATTTTCATCTCTGCTGAGATTTACCATATTTAAGCCAGGAAAAAGTCAAGCACTAAATGAGATTTATAGATATTATATGGCCCTTAACTCATAAATTTATAACATAGTGAAAGAACCAAAGTCTTCTGCAAATCAAACAAGGTCTGGAAAGAATTTGTTAAAAAAGCTCTAGTTTACTTGTTTCTCTGTAGACTTAAGTCATAGTTACCCAAATCATACAACAACACTAGACATTGTGAGCACTATTCCCTATTGTAATTATTAAAATCCACCATGAACTTTTTCCTCTGAAATCGTAATTTATTTTACAGATGTTTATGTTTTGTTTAGGGGAGGAAAACCCATAAGAGTTTTATTCCACATCAAGTTTAAATGGCATTCAAAACTGCTACATATGTATTTAATTTCAGTTTTTAGAACAAAGTCCACATTCATATTACATGGATGCAAACTATACCACAGACCAGATAAGCAATGGGGCCTCTATTGTGCAACAGCCATTAGAAGTCAGAATCAAAGCAAAGGTGGAGGGAGTCAGGAGTCTTTCCCCATCACCCCTCAGTTTCACTGTAGGGAACTATAAGTATTTGAACTTCAAGCCTTATTTCTCTATGTAAAAACTCTAAATCAGATGAAGTAGAGCTTAATTACAAATACTACAAAATCCATACCATTAATCCAATGGTGAAATCCAATTTTTTTTACTACAGATTCTGTGGGCATGGCTTGGTGGGCATGGTGTGGCTTGGTGGGCATGGCAGGGGAAGGATACTGCAAAATCTCCATTCCCACCCCACTCTGGTTCTCCGAACCAGTCAAAATTTCCACTACCGGTTATCCAGAACCTGTTAGAACCTGCTGGATTTCACCCCTGCCTTAATCAGGAGCCTGAGTGGCATAGGAGATTAATGCCTCTACTAGGCAGTTTTAACATCCAGCTGCCTGCAATTACTGCGAGTTCAATTCATTAGGGCAAGGCTAGAGTTTACTAATGAACACCTAGGCACAGACCAGCTATTTCTTGAGAATGTCCTTTCAGAGAAATTGAATCTTTCAATAACTGTTAATCCAATGATTACTTTTGCTCACCAGGTAGTTAAAAATAATTTTACAGGGGAACGACTACTGCTTGCCAAAAAAGAAAATGATTCCCTTCCAATCGGGTGCATACAACCAAAGTCTCCAGATTAGCCAGATAAAGGCCCTCTCAACTAAATATAATTCAACTGTTGGCCAGCACATTTGAGAAAGCCTGTTTCTTTCTAAACCACAACTTTGGAGAACAGAAAACCAGGAACTCTGGCTGCAAAATGCTCAAGGTTTTAAAGGCAGCAACCTGAACTTTGATTTGAAAACAGAACAGTGAAGCTGTGGTAATATGGAATCAACTGTCTTATCATAGCATTCTGGATACACTGAAATTTCCAGGCGGTTTTCCAAAGACCTTATAGAAGGCATTTCCGAACATCTTGCCAAAAAGCAGGGCTCTTGTAGTCAAAAGAGAAATCCTGTTATATACTCTTTCCAACACGCAAGAGTTCTGCAGAGGGTGGGTAGGTGGAGGCTTACAATTTTATTAGTTTGCAATAAATATTCCAAATGCTGCAAAAAAAAAAAAAGATCTTTTCCATCTTGAGAGATTCGGAACATATAATAACCATCTGAAAAAATACCTTTTCATTATAAAATCAATCTACATTAAAAAAAAAAAAAGGGAAGGCGTGGTATCTGGTTTCTAACACATACCTGCCTGCACAGGTATGCCTTGTTTCCTCTACACCTCTAGGAAAAATAAAGCATGATGGTGCTAAATAAATACAGAGGCTGTCAAAGAGAAGCAAATAAATCTATTTCTTCATTCAATAAATGAAAATCCTGTTCATCATAATAATTAGCAGTCTAGTTGAAATAAACTATATAAATCTGAAATTTATTTTCTGATCCAAATCCTAAAAACTATATAACTAGCAATGCTTGCAGTTGGATTCCTACCAAATGTTATCCCACGGCAAGGTCACAAAGTATTGTCATTGAAAGACCTTGTTAATGTTACAAGCATTGCAGGCACATCCATCAGATGAGATAATTTAAGACTTGTGTGCCAAGTCCATTGGACTATTCCAGTTTAAAGGTTTATGGACCATAGCCAATGCAGCCAACCTTTTTTTTATATGTGTTCAACACTTGCACATCCAAGAAAAATCTCTTCAAGCTTAGTGAACAAGACTGAATTATTCAACAATACAATTTTGTATGAAACTATCATTTTTAAAAAAAAAACACACACACACACACATTTGTCACATCCAAAGTACTTCCAACAATCTCAAAAAGTTCAATATTTTTAGGTAAAACATGTAATAAGTGCCAAAGGACATCTATTTGGAAACATATGCTAATTCAGATAATAAAGCAACTAAAGACGTAACCTCTGGATTGATTTATTTAAAGGTAACCAAGTCACAGATACTCTGAGTGACGTACAAATTAAAAATAAATCCCAAATATAAGTAAAGAAAATAATAAAATAAAAGACCAAGGAGAAGGAAACATACTGCAAGTCTATTCCACCTTAGTGAAAGGGACCACTTTGTGAGTTCGTGCACGATGGGCACAAACAATGGGACACAGATGCCACCCTATGTCTTGAAGATGAATCTCTGAATTGCTTTAGAAGTTCATTGCAGTGGTGGTTGCTATCAGTTTGCCCTGGTTCAGGCAAACTGATAGCAGTGGTGGCGGGAGGCTTCGCCCACCCACCCAGACATCATCAAAAACACTCTGTGCATGTGCAGAAGCGCAACACACTCCCAATAGCGAACCGGTAGTGAAGAAAATTGAAACCCACTACTGGTTCATTGGTAACTACTGAAACTTGTGTGGCAGAAGTGTTACATAGATGAACCTTACTATGCCAATAAGTAATCCACTGCCACATTCTGGACCACATACATTATGAGTGATCTTTCAGGAAAGTTCCATGTGGATCACAATGCAGTAGTCTGCACATCTAACTAAAGCATGCTTGAGTGCAAGAAGGGACTCCAGCAAGGAAAGGGCACAATTAGCACACTAGATGAATTTGAGCAAAGGTTCACCTGGCTACAACTACCACTGGACTTTGAGTATCAGGTATGAGTGAAGGAAAACCAGCTGTGAACCAAAATAGAAAATCTATTACATCATGAATACTCAGCTATACACAAGGTTGCGTTTCAAACTGTTCCTCCTTGTCCAGACCCCAACATCCTCAAGGCACTCAAACACAATTTGACAATTGATATACCAGGTTAAGATGTAGAGTTAGATAGCATCAGCATACTGATATCTAATCCTATGCCAATGAATGATCTCATCCAGTTTAATGTAGATATTTTAAACAAGGGAAATGAGAGCATTAGGTCCTGTGGCAACCCACAAACCATGGACTATGGATTCAATCTGTCCCCTCCTGTCAATATCAGTTAGAACCAGCCAGAGAGAAAGGAAGAAAAACACTGCAACTCCCAATCTCAATCTCCATAGCTGATTGATATGAGAAAGAAAGGCTTCAACTTAACCAAGCAAGACAAAATGATTATGGGTTTCGGGATCTTCTGACTGGGGATTCTCTACCTGTGATAGTGTTATACTTAGACAGAATAGTACATTATTAGGGAGTTTTCTTTTTCTCTAAGCCAGGGGTGTCAAACTCAAGGCCAGGGGGCTGGATCCGCCCTGCGAGGTGTTTAGATCTGTCCTGCGGGGCCGCACTGGAAACAGCGAAGGACCAGCCCACAAGGCTTCTGCCAGCGAAAATGGAGCTTAGGAGGGCCACATGTGCACCCCCTGAGCTCTATTTTCTCTGGAAGAGAGTTGCAGGAGACGGTTGCAGCTGAAAACGCAGCTTGAGAGCCCATTTTCACTGGCAGAGCGCTTGGGCCCCCACAGGTGCCCCTGACATGAATGACGTCAAGCTAGCCACCCCCACCCTCCAAGGTCAATCACAACTCTGATGTGGCCCTCAATGAAATTGTTTGACACTCCTGGTCTAGGCTATTGCTGAAACAGCAGATGGCAGCCATGACCATAAAGGTATTTCCATAAATCCATGTTGTGCATCAACTGTGCCTATTTCTAGGTTGGGGGAATCCTTTTTATGATCACTCATGCCCTGGTCATCTTCCATATGGAGTATTTCAACATTCCCTTCCTTAGCTTCTTCCCACCACCAGATTTGACTCCTTATTTTTGCCCCATTAAACAAGGAACAAACATAGCTGTTTTAAGATCTGATATTGTACCAGTTTAGCTTGGATAAGAAATAATTAAATGGGAATATGATAATTACTTTAAAATAACTCTAAAGGTGTTATATACTGTAGATAAGAAAGCGCTTTTGGAACATTTTTCTGCAGAAAGTAATGTCCTGATAAAAGAGTCAGTTTAAAAGTTTCTAATTAGTAAAAAAATGTCATGCAGTATAAGCCACTTCACAGTACTGTAGACCAGTCTGCTTTAAAAGCACCGGTCATTATGTAAAGTCTTTATGGCCAACTAAGATTGTATGTTCAGAGAGATGAAATATATCTTATGTCTATATAATCCATACTAGAACATATAACAGCCTCCCCACTTCTGAAGCCTTGGGAATACAATCAATTATAACATTCAGATTCTCATATTTGAAAATAAACAACAGCTACATCTTCCTGGAAATATTGGAGGCTATAATTCCAATAAATTTGGAGGTTGGGGAAAGGAAGCTCTACAATACATATACAAGTAGCAAAGGAATTTAACCAACTACTTTGCACTTCAGAATAATTAATGTAAAAATAGATCAACACTTCCCCATACAATTTAAACATGCCCATACTTTTCATCTAAGGGGCTGCCACAACTATTCTCCAAACTACTTGAAAGCAGAACAAGAAGCCATGGATGGAAACTAATCAAGGAGAGAACCAAGCTAGAAATAAGAAGAAATTTCCTGACCGTTACAACAATTAATCAGTGGAACAGCTTGCCTTCAGAAGTTGTAGTTGTTTTATCAGTGGAGGTGTTTAAAAAGAAACTGGACAATTACTTGTCTAAACTGGTATAGGGTTTCCTGCTTGAGCAGGGAATTAGATCTCCAAGGTCCCTTCCAACTGTTATTCTGTTATCTTCACAGAATTCAGAAAATTCATTCCAACTACAGTAGAGAGAAAAAGAAAATCTGTAATGTACCAAATTCAACTTTCCTCAGAAATAATTTTGATTTTTAAGTATACTGATGCTGACACATATTTTTATAGCAAGTCATAATTTTCACTTTGGATGTAAAGTAGGACGTAAAGTGAGATTTGGATATAAGAGTAAAATGATTCGGGGTTGGTCTAGATGATCCTTTAAGAGCCCTTGATCTAAATATTGTAAGACAAGTTCTGAGTTCACGATGTTTAAAATGTCAAACTACAGAGCAGCTAGCTTTCTCACCTCTGAGGCAACATGCAGAGTTAGAAACCACATAAGTCAATATGAAACGAGTATTTCCTGACGATGTTAGAGT
This sequence comes from Stegonotus admiraltiensis, assembly GCA_032468215.1. Lineage (NCBI taxonomy): Eukaryota > Metazoa > Chordata > Lepidosauria > Squamata > Colubridae > Stegonotus > Stegonotus admiraltiensis. The sequence continues at coordinate 10,645 of JANHZT010003272.1, read as the reverse complement.
CTCAAATGCAAGGTTTAATCAGCTTTCTGCACAGCAATAAGGAGCCTAGCCAATAGGAATGAACTAACATATTTCCATATTTTTTATTAACTAGAAGAACGCGTGACTTTATGAGAACATTGTTCAGATGTGAGATGGTTAACTTTCTGTCTGACCATTGGCCAATTAAAGCTTTTCTTGAACTCGAAGTCTGATTCCTTTGATTTCTGCCACAGATGAACACAGAAATATTTATTTTTATTTTAAAAAATACCCTAAATTTACCATGGAAAAGAAATTATGATATAAATACTATCAGGCTGACTGGGGAGTAAACCTTTTTCTCTCACACACATGCACATATAAGCCTCACCCATTAGCCACAAGAGGAGCAATGGTTTGTGAGAAATTACTTCAAAAGCCTCAAATGACAGGCTTAGCAGGAGATCCCCTCAGCAAAATATTTAGTATTTTGCAAAATGAATCTAAATTCTTTCATATATATTGCCTCATTAACAGCAGATGTTTATGTGTGAGCCATAAATAGGATGTTTAGGATGCAAGGATGCAAGACTAACAACAAAATCTCCAAAAGTTAATCAAAATTGAATCAGGTTAATCCTACACAAATCAAACACTAAATGAAGTGAAGAATCAAAATCAGCATTGAAGCCTCTACCATTTACTAACACTTCTGTATGTACAATATATTCCTGCAATACATTTCAATCAGCTGAATGTAAATTAAAATTTGCAGTTTCAAATCACTTGTCTGAAAAGTATATTACATCTCCGTTAATCCACTTTCAATCCAAGAACCTTGAAGCTTCTAAAATGGATCAAACATCCCATTTACAAGCTGTCTATATTAATAATCTTTGTTAAAGTTGGAGGAACCAACATTAATATACTAACAATGCAGCCAGTAGCTATTTATCATTTTGCAGTTCTGCATTTTTAAAGAATCCATTGTTTGAAATTATGCAGTTCATCAAATCTACCCCATGGATAATTATTAAAACTGTGATTTTCATGTTACAAAAATGTTAAATTAAAGCAAAGTGCTTTAGTGATTATACTTAAATCACTTTATAATGATCTATCAATCAAAAGATATGCCAAGTACAATTGTTTCAAATTTAGATAGGCAGATAGATTAAAACTATATCAATCTTTTCCCCCCAATATAAATTAGTCTTTATTCAAAGGTATATATTAGTCATGCTGGACATAAAATTACCAACTTCATTTATTGACTTGGAACAAAATGATGATTATGATAAGAACAACAACCCAGGTCCTTGGGAAGGAATCGATGATGGATAAAAATGCCAAATTCAGTTTAAACATCTGGCTGAGTGTGCAACCAACCACAATAATAGATTTGAAATAATAGAATTCAAATAATTCAATTCCAGTGGAATTTGCAGTGTATAGCAAATAAGCATCAATTCTACAAAATCCTTGAAAATAGGAAAAGGCTGACCACAAATAATAAAAAATCTGCCAAAGAATAGATCCTAAAATTCTAGAAAAGTCTAAAATATTACCTAAACAATATATCTGATCATGAAGTCATAACACTTGGTGTATAAAAATTAAAAGAGGGGGTTCATAAATTCAGAAATGTAACTGAGTAAAAAATTTCGCCAGAAAAAAAATAAGAAACTAGTAAAGTAAGTTGCATAAATTCTGAAAACATACTAATATGGCTAATATAAAATGCAACATACTAAATTTAAGATATTGTCTAACTGTTTAGCAAAGAAGAAAATGGTGATTTCAGCTCCTTCATACTATGTTGTTTTTTGGTGGGTCTCTAAAACTGAATTTCATGGCCAGAGGTTCTTTGTAGCTCAACAAAACATATTTAGGCTTGTCTGTTCTCCAAAGAAAACAGGGCAGTTTCTTGTTTCTAATCTAATCTCCTTCTGAGTAAATAGACAGACACCTTCTTCACTGCACTGCCAGCTTCGAGTCCTGATCAATTGGTCAGAAGATAGGAATAGATCCATCAATCTTTACAAATAAACCCACAGAAGGAAACAATGTGAATCCTTTTTTCTTTTCTTGTGAAAAATCACAGCATATCCAGGAGAAGATTATAGTGTATTTTACTCTTGCAAGTATTAATTGTAATTACTTTAGGTAGAAAGGCAGAAATCACATTATTAAGGATAAAACTTTCAGAATAAGAATTGTCCTGAACAATCGAATTGTTTTTAAAATAATCCAATTCTTTGGAAGTGGGAAAAAAAAGGAGAAAAAGATTCCACAGGGGGAAAAAACAGGGGGAACTCTCTTTCTGAATATAGCAGTTGATAGATGCACTGGAAAAACTTACTCATAGCACAATTCTAAAGATTGGGTATAAATGTATGGATAGTGACAACTGAACTGTTTAGCTACAATAAATGTATCAGTCTTTGATTCTGAGGGCAAAAAATTATAATCATATGAAATTTTAAACACACACACGTGTATGTGTGTATATGTGTGTGTGTATGTATATATGTGTGTGTGCATGCATATATGTATAAATCACATATACACAGATGCTAAAATTGGCAAATGACATTATTTCTTCTTTACGTAAGCTTTAAATTTTTCTTGCTCATTCTTGTTTCTAAAGGTCACAACAGAAATATTTAGCTTGAAAAGCAATAGTGTTTGACTCTTTCAATTTTTTGTATTTGTGTGAGTGTTTTGGGATCTACTGAGCATGTTGATACCTTCCTCTATCTCCCAAAGGCCATCTGTTGATTTACAGTTGGCCAGGATTCAGCAGCTGTTCTGCTTTGAGAATAATAAGGGATGGATTTTAAAATAAAATGGCCAGCATCATACTGTCTTGTGCATTTGTACCCATTGCTGGCATTGCTGCATTTGAAAAATTACTATAGTTCTGGCAGCATTTTCTCAAAAAAGACATAGTGTAAAAGATGGAAGGTATAGAAAACAAAACAAAGAAGAATATAAAATATGTTCTCAGGACATAAAACTATATAGCAGAACTATAAAACTATAGCAGAAAAGTTTTTCATCTTGAGAATTAAACTTGGCACAAATAAACTGCATGGGACTTTTTCCCCACCTTCAAGAGGAGGAGGAGGATGGTGAGAAGGAGGAGGAGGAGAAAGTTGGACCTTTGGCAGTCAGGTTTCAGACCAGGGCACAGAATGACAATTGTATTGGTTCCATTTGTGGATGAACTATGGAGAGACTAGGGTTGGGAGAATATCCTCCTTTATGCCTTAGGAGCTTTTGATGCAGGTAGTCCTTGACTTAAACCTGAATTAATGCCTTAAATAGTTGTGGTTGTAAATTGAGGCAGCCACATGACCAGAAGTAATTTTCTGGCCTTTTTATGATTATTAAGTGAACCCATTCATTTGAATGGGTGCTGCAACTGAATTTGGTGCTAGATGCCAGAAACTAGCAAAAGGGTCGTTGCCTTACCTGAACGTCCCTTCTGATTGGTGGGGGATGTCGGCGGTCCTGAAAGGGTTACAGCTTGCC
>JANHZT010003270.1:150746-163077 GCA_032468215.1 Stegonotus admiraltiensis | reverse complement strand
TTGTGAATGCTGCAACACTGGAAGTTTTTAAGAAGATATTGGATAACCATTTGTCTGAAGTGGTGTAGGGTTTCCTGTCTAGGCAGGAGGTTGGACTAGAAGGTCTCTTCCAACTCTGTTATTCTGTTCTGTTATCCATATACAGGAGGTGGGAGATGTTTTTGATGTTTGATAGCCATGGCCTGACTTGTTCAGTATTATTGACAGAGGAATCAGAGCAATGACAAACAGTAGTAGTGAGACTGAGTCTCCTTGAAAGACGGATCTTGATATTAAATTCTCCCAATCTGTCGCCATTAACCAGCAACTGTGTTTTCCATTGTGCCATTGATCTTTGTACAAAGCTTCTGATGCTTGTACTGACTTATTTCTAGGCACTTGATTATCCAATCATGTGGTAGGGAGTCCAGTGTTTTCTTGCAATTAATCCAAACTACATTCAAGTTGGTCATTCTTCTCTTGCAGTTTTCCAAAATCTTCTTAATCAACTAGGAGCTCATCTTTTATTTCTCTGCTGTGTGGGCAATTTCCTCTCTGCTCAGGTGTAAACAGCTTGTTTTTAACTAAATGCTGCTGGACTTCATCATCTATCATACCAGCTGGTAATTTGAGAGTTGTTGGTAAACAGTTAATTGGTCTATAGTTGCCCGGTACTTGTTTACCTATTAGTTTTTTAAATTTATGTTCTCTGAGCTGCTTATGTTCGACTTTTCACTAGGTTTTGCCAGATGTTAACAAATCTTCAGTTTCACCTCCTTGTAGTAATGTTATTAAGCTGCTTGCCAACAAGTGGGCGTAGACCAGTCAGATATTTCAACCAAAAACCATGCAGTTCACCCTAACCTGATGCTAACCAGTTCTTGATTATTCTTGCCCTTTTCCCACTATTTCTGCTGTTACTTTTATTTTAGCTTCTTTTTTTTTATTCTTATTCATCTCCTTTATCCAAGCTGCATTCTAGTTGTATTTCTTTGGGTTGTCCCATAGCTGTGCTCAGAACTGCACTGTTTCTTCTTTATCATGTGTTGACTGGGTCCGCTAGATGTGAACTCTTTTGTCAAGATCAGCTATGATGATTAATTTCTCTCAGTTTCTTAGCCTAAGTCCCTTATGTTTGTCTCTGGTTGTTTATTTACTGTATTTTTCAGACTATAAGATGCACAGGAGTATAAGACGCACCTTAGTTTTTTGGGGAGCAAAAGGAGAAAAAAGCTGATTGGTGGATGGATCAGCTTCCTGGAATACCCCCAATCAGCTGTTCCCAGAGGTGAACTTTAGCAACAGGTTCGTTGGTTGTGAGCTCTGTGCCTTGCTTTTTTTTCAGCCTCTGAAACCTCCATTTGAGAGGCTGTTTTTCCAGCCTCTGAAACCTCCATTTGAGAGGCTTTTTTTTCAGCCTCTGAAACCTCCATTTGAGAGGCTGGGCGGGGCTACATTCAGTGTATAAAACGTACCCAAATTTTCACCCTCTTTTGGGAGGGGGGGGGAAAGATACGTCTTATACTCTGAAAAATACGGTATTCATCAAACTTATATATCTGTCCATCTCACCAAAGTAATTCTGGGTGGCACACAACAATAGATAACCAAAATATAGAAATGGTGAATACAAATATATATAAAAATTTTTAGTAATAAATATCCTTTAAAAAAAATCCCAAAATATAACCAAAGTGGTTATATTCTCATCAGAGCAGACCTGAAGAAGCTTCTTGGATAAGAAGTGAAATGTCTTCAAAGAAAAACCAGAAAGTCCAGATGCCTCTTGAAAAAGCACCTTTGGGACAACCATGACCTGGATGACTGAGAATCTCCATGCATGGGGCCAATTTAATTTTGGGAGAAAGGATGTTCCATAAGCCAGACACTACAGCAGGCACATGTCCTGGGATTCCCCAAATGTAGAACCCTGACCAATAGTATCTTCAGCATGTCTTCTCTGCAAGATCTGATGGGGTAAGCTTATTTAAAGGCAGTCCTTTAAATAGCTTGGTCCCATGTCATGAGTGGTGTTTGTTTATTTATATTTCACACTCCTTAACCGCCCATCTCTCTCAGAGAGGGGCTCTGGGTGGTATACAGTTTAATCAATGAAATTAAGCATTAATAACAGAATAATTTAAGATTATTTTTTTTAAAAAAAATATTAAAAACATTATAAAATTGCAAAAAAATGGGAGTTCCAAGATGTAGAAGTTAGCAGTTACTAATACAGATGAGAAGGCTCCCATGGGGCCAACCAGTCCCCATGGTTTGGTGGGCCCTGTGTGCCCACGCAAAGCTGAACAGTCAAGTTTAGACCCCTTTGCGGAAGGCCAAGAGATTGGGGACTTTTCTTACCTCTTGAGGGCAAGATGTTCTACAGTGCAGGGACAGGAGCAGAAAAGGCCCACTTCCTAGATCCACCAGTCAAAATTCTTTTGATAGGTGGGGTCTGTAGCATTCCCTGCCTGAATGAGTGGGATGGGCTGTGATGGGGCTAACTCAGTTCCGTAAGTAGCCTGGCCCTATGCCCTGTAGGGTTTATATAGAAAGTTGCACAAGAGAGGCATTCATATATATTATATGGATACAGAGAGATGTATTGCACATCTTACCTTAAATTTTACTTTTCTATGGGCTTTTTAAAACTGCAAATTGCACTACAGATTTTTAAAGAGTGAATGTGCATGTGTGTGTGTGTGTGTGTGTGTGTGTGTGTGTGTGTAATATATATTTATTCTAGTTCTTCTATGGACATGGGAAATATTTCTCCACATCCCAAGTGTAAGATGGCAAACTTATATCTTTAAGTAGTTCATTTCCAAGAGAGACTCATGGAATTTTTTTTTGCATTAAAATGGCAAAAACCAGTTGTACTTGGATGTATTTCCTAGTAAATTGGAGTAGGCACACTCAATCCCAGGATCCACTGGCGGCTCTATTATTTAGATTAACAAACTTGATTAATGTCTTCAGATACTCTACATTAAGAATTCTCAAAACTGTGGAGAGAATTTAGAATAGTATTTTTTGAGAGCAGAATGCTTGTTAAAGTATTAATGTGGTTTATAGCCTTTGCATTCTAAAATAATTTTCCTGGAAGCTATTTTTTTTTTCCTTTTAACTTTCTTCACAGGGCTGACCAGACTGTAAACAGTCTGAACTTTAAATGGCATTTTGTTTCCTATTTACTTCAGAATTTTGTTTTAAAGAAGAAGAGAGAACTCAGTCAGAAGGCCTCCTTCACTAACCAATTAACTTTTTTTCCCCAGACAGCATTCAGAAATAGCTTTGTGTGGCAGCACGAATAAAATGCACATATGTTTTTGCTTCTGCTATTCAATTGCGTGCTATCTTGTCTCGTAATGTTCTTATTAATTTATATATTTGCAGGTGAAATGGATCCGCCTGTTTACCTGGAAGATGATTTTTCCCATTTGGATGGGTTAGATGATGATGTGTTCCATGCTGATGACTGTGAACTGGTCAGTCAGTCCAGCAAGATGGCCTTCCGTGGCATCTTCACCCAAAGCAAATCTTATAACTGCCTCCTGGGCAGGTTCCAGCTCTTCCCACTTACACACTGTTGTGGCCCAGGCAGCAGGCATGCCAAACAACAGGACAAGGCAACACAGACCCTCAATGCATCTTCTTCCAGCCAGGATATCATGTTACCTTGTGGAGTCACTGAAGAGCCCCAGAGACTCTTTTATGGTAAGAATCATCAGCTGTTACTTGCTTCTTTGTCTACAGTGAAAAAAAAGGCAGTGAACCACAGATATAACCTGTTCCCTTTTTTAATGAACCGTGCTGTTCTTGAGCAAAGCAGCAATTGCCTCTGCTGTTGCTTCAGATAGTTATCTCAGGACCTTTTGCCTGGCTCTACGTGAAACAGGCACAGGGAGGTCTTGCTTCATGTTCAGTGTATTTTATTTAGAGAAAGACTGGACAGCCAGCAGCTCAAGACTTATATGTGACTCTCTGCTCTCTCATCTTTGGCCACCAACATTTGGCAGCAATGAAACCTTCCATTGAATTTTGGTGTCAAGTCGCGTAGAAACAGTCTTCATCATATGCAGAAGTGGCCTAGTTATCAAAAAAGAGTTAGTGTTATCAAAAAAAGAAATAGATGAAAAATGAAAAATATATTAGGAGTTTGCATCTTAAATGCAGAATTAATAAAATAATCGCCCTCGCTTGACATTTCTAACACTAGCACTAGCACTTACATTCTGCTTCACAGTGCTTCACAGTGCTTTGCAGCGGTTTGCAGAATAGCATATTTCACCCAACAATCGGGGTCCTCATTTTACCCACTTCGGAAGAATGGAAGGCTGAGTCAACCTTTAACCTGGTGAGACTCGAACTGCCAAACTGCTTGCAGTCGGCAGTCAACAGAATTAGTCTGCAATACTGCTCACTGTGCCACCACGACTCTAGGATGTGCTATAGACTCTTTGCTCCTTATAGACCAATAGTAACAGCTCCAATAATAATTTAGAAGAACACTAATATAAGTTGTTCTCCTCTCAAATATTGGTAATTAACTGCAACTCAAATTTAATTCATATGAGGGAGTCAGTGTGTTGTTATGGTTTTGAATTGGTGCTTGACATAAAAATCACTGGTAAATTTGAGCTACTCAGTTCCTCTTAGTCCAACCTTTCTCACAGAGTTGTGAAGATAAAATGAGGGGAGCACCAGCTTTAGCTCCCAATAGAAAGGTGGGGTATAGGTGCAATAATACTAAATTAAATGTCGATTAAAACCATATTAGTTGTCATTGGTATAATATTCCAAATTTGAGTTAAATTATATTGTTTAAATGAACCAGCTTGGTGTAATGGCTAAGGTGCCAGGAGCCTATGTGTTCTAGTCTTGACTTAGGCTCAAAGTCAGCTGGCTGACCTTGGGCCAGTCACTCTCTTTCAGCCCTAGGAATCAGGTAATGGCAAACCCACTTCTGAAAATCTGTTTAAGAAACTGAAGGGCCTAATCCAGGCAGTCAGTGCTAACTCAAAGGCACAACAATAATAAAAAAGTTGTCTAATGTCATGCTGTTGATGTCAAAAAAAGATCTTATGCCATATTGTGATATAAACACCTTTTTTGTATGATATTTGGCAGGAAATGCTGGATACCGTTTACATGTCCAACCAATCGGTTTCACATTGAATCCCCATCTCCAGGAGGAACCTCAGGAAAGTCTGCAGGAATTGCGTACCGAAGTTCAGATTGCACGGAAGTTACAGTGCATTGCAGATCAGTTCCACAGGCTTCATCTACAGAGGGTAGGCAGCTTGAAGAGCAAGTACAGGAGGGGTAGCAGCAAGGCAACAGAATTAATTCATTGGAAGAAGGCTTGTATGAATATATTGATTAGCCAAGACAGTAGTATAACTTCTGCACCATCACTGCCAATATGCTTAGAATGTGCTTTGTGTTAATATAGATAATATACAGTTTGTTTCAAAACTGGGAACTATTTTTTTGAAATATATATTTATAATTATTCTTTATTTGATTCTATTGTAATTTGTTTACAACAGAGGTAGCTCTGCCTCACAGAAATACTAATATAATCATTGTTTCTGAATGTAAAGCTGTTTTCCTTCGTTCAGTCATGCAGCAGCTGAACCAAATATAATAAAGTGTGCAGGGAGCTACAGTATAAAGAAAGAAGTAGGTTTGTTTTTGAATGTCTTCTCTTAAGACTATTGAACAAAGTAAAAAAAAATCAATGAAACTAAGATGAAAAGAATCAACCCTACTCTTTCTAAGTGGTGGGCAGGCTTAGTCCTTCTCCTGAGGAGGGTTCCTAAATACAGTGTGTACATTTATTTTCTTTCTGTGTACCAATCTACCATTTTGAGCCTTGCCTTCTGCTCCTAAAGACAACTTAGAAACTGCAGATATTTTGAGGGGTATCTGTTTACCTCAGATTTATCACTTTAGCAGGGGTGTTAGGAGAGAGAGAAAGAACAAGGCCTCTCTGCCATCTCCTATGCTGTAAGGGTCTGGTCTTCTGTTTCCATTAGTTATGGAAAGATATAATATTTTCTGCTGACTAAGTCCATCAGCTGGATAGCAGAACAAGTAGGCAAGGCTTCCAGTATAATTCTGTCATCTTTACCCTAGGAAGCCAAATTTCATGCTTTGACATCTAGCCTCAAATGTAGTTCAGCCTTAAATACCATGAATAATCCAGCTCTCTCCTCTCCCTTAATGCCCCGAAGTATCCATCACTTTGGAGATTTGCTTTTCTGTTGGTGCTGTCTTGTGAAGCAGATGAAAGAAACTAACATGGTGTGATGGGTGAAGCACGATGCCATGGCAGTGGTCCTTTTTCATCAAAAGCTTTGAGTGTAACAATAACAGTAGAAAGCATCCATGTAATTCTCCTAGGTACCACAAGTAGTCTGTATTATAATTGTTACTATAAAGTGAGTTAGTACCAAGGCCCTGAATGCTTCAGAAATATTTTAAAACAAGTGTTTTGAAACTTGCACATGCATAGCACTTTTCTGGTCTTAATTAAAGCAGCCAGGGCTTTTCCGGACTTTCTTGTAATTGTGAAAAAAAATGTGCTCCTGCTACAGTATATGGCATATGCTATCTATTCATTAACATGACTGTTAAAGCAGCAGCTGTCTCACAAGGAAACCTGAAAAAAGCCAGGCTGCTTAAAAGAAGAGCAGGGAGATGCTGTACTTATGCACATGTATGATCCAAAGAACTTTGCATTTTTAAAGCCAGCAAACCCTGATTAGTTCTATTCTCCCCAGATTGCAAATAGATGTAAGTGTCCAAGACTGATAAAAGGCTTGCCTAAAGCCTTCTAATATGACATGTTCACATAACACAGTAACCCTGAAAATAAGTTAGATCAATGTTAGATCTGCATAATATACAGAGTCATAAATTAACTGAAAAGTTTGGGTATGTCTAACACACCAAGCTGCATAAAGTAAGATTTAAACCAACCCACGATGAATCATGAACTTAGCATGTTGTGTAAATTCATCTGCTAGGTTTTTAATTGACCTTCTTGAGTCATATTGTATGAACATGGCCACTGAGTTTCTAGCAAAGATGAGATACTAAATTTCTATACTAGTTCACCATTGGCATGCCAAGGTGTCTTTTGGCATCTTCACAAAAAAGATGTGGTTTTGTGATCTTGGCGCCAACCCATCTTCAAAGGAGTATTTTGTTAGACTTTTTGATTAAAGTTCTCTGCAAAGGAAGGTTTTCAGAAATGGGAAGAGTTCTTAGAAGGCTCACCACAATCTTTTCTATTTTATAAAATATCCTACACCAATCAGTTGTAAAGTTCTGAGCAGCTGTCTTTTCCTCTGGGTCTTTCAGGAGGAGGTGATGTTATCGTTGGACGCTGGGTGCTTTTTTTCTTCCCTTCCCTCTCCTCTTTTTCTCTATTCACCACCACTATCCTCCACTTCCCACTATTACTTTGTAAGGTACTCTTGTGGATTGTCCTTCCTTTTGTGAAACCCTCCCAAGCAGATCTCTCAGAATGCTTTACAGGAGAGGAGGAATCATCCAAGCTGGTTTATTTTAACCTACCTAGACTGATCTGATTTCATCTTGGGCCACTTGACATTCCTTCTGAGAAGAATTGTATTCTGGAGCTTATCATTGCTGCGGCTTCTGTTTGTCTTCTAAAGACAAGTGCATGTTGTGTCACAACGCCAGAGTTTTGGTTAGGGAGCCAGTGAGATCCATAATGAAGTCTACCATATTTGTAAAGGAAACTTGTGCTTTTATGAAAAGAATATACTTGTGGAAGATAAGAAATTCCTTGGAGCCTTTTTAATGGATATAAATCAAGAAGAGAAGTTTCACTGCCTGCTTGTGGGTGTTTCCAACTGAACAGGAGTGGTAGCCTGCAACCACTTCAGGAAGCTGTTGTGGACCTGGGTCATGTGGGGGATGGAACGAGGCAACGGCAGAGGGCTAGAGCTTTAAGTTACAGCCATTGCTATTTCCTATAGGAACTCTGTGGCAGCTGCCAAGTTCTTGCAAATGCAGAATCCGCTCAGGGAGGAAAGGATGTGTGTATACGTTCACTGTGGCTAGGTTTCCGTGCAGTGCCAGATGTTCAGATTGCTCCGTTGCTTTTCCTACAATCTTGAGCTTCATTTTACTTCATCCCCTCTTTCTCCCAGATTTCTGCCCACAATTTTTGGGATATAGCTATACTTGTGTGAAGTTTGTTTGGGGAGGGGGGGCAGAGAAATAGTTCTAGGCAAAAGAATGGTATCTCTGATTTTACATTCATCGAAAAAGAACAATTTTTCCAGTGGGTGGGTGGGGAGATTTTCTAAAATAAAAACAATTCCTCAAGTGCTGGAGTGCCATTCTAACTTCTTGCCTTTGGTAAATGTAGGAACTCCATACGTTTGATAGGTGAGAGAAAAATTAATCACTTCCCTCTCTCCTCAAATCCTTCTGGCATTGTTTTTCCCATCCTAGATAGCATTCCATCAGCATCTGTCCCTAATGTCAGTTCTGGGGTAGCTAACTTTGTTTAGAATGGCAAAGGTTAACAGGGCTTTGTTTTTCCTGTCAGGAGTCCTGAAGGGAAGCTGTAGAACTGGTTGTAACACGACCCGTTCCATCTGGGGAGTGCAGCTATCCAATGTCTTTGTCTGGGAAATGTGTCCAAGAATGCCCCAAGGGAAAAAAAAAGCTGTAGCCAAAAAAAGAAATGTGGGTCTTCCCCTCCCTTTTCTTCAGGCAAGACGTGTGCGTTGCTGTGGCACCAAGAGCCAGTGAGGAACCACTGCAGAGCAGAAATAGTGTAAGAGCATCATGTGTCATCCAAGCATGTGGGAGAGTTAGTAAACAAAAGCCTCCCTCTTTACTACGAGCTGAGGCAGGCGAGAAAGGAGGAGCTCTTCCTTTTTCAGCTGAAATAATGGAGTGGCATAAAGGATGAGAAAGTGTGTGCAAGCTGACAGTCCCTTCTCTCTCTTTCTCTTATATTTGTATACACGCAAACTCATTTTAAACAGAAGGTAGGAAAGAAATACTTGATCTGTTACCACTCAGTCATCCTTCCTTACTCAGCCAGAGCTTCCAGATTGGTGGGACTTCAGTTCCATGCTCTCAACAATCCTGTAGAAAAGTTTCCTAAAAGATGTGGAAGATATTTATTTGGCAGGGTCTGGATGAAAGGATTGTACATACATATGGAAATGGGGAATCTTCTTTGTGCAGAACTATACTGAAGGACACCGCAACACTTATTACTAAGGTTGTGCTGGTGGTTTATATTCCTTTTGGCCATTTTCTTCTCATCCTGTTGATAAAGACAGTGGTGTGTTGTCCAGTACTTTTCTGGAAGATTATTGGTGACCAGAACGGTAACTTGTTTATTGTGTCACCTCAGAGAGGTATGGTTGCAATCAGACTGCACTATTGTGTAAAAAGGAAAGTACATTGGTTTAGGACTGATGGTCTTTCCTACGTAAATGAAAATAAAAATGACTATTCCCTGAAGGTGTTTCCCTAAGAACAAACAAGGAAACATGATAAAATTTAAATTAGTCAATACTTTCATTAAGGATTACAGCCCTAATTAAAATGGATCAAGGAAGATGATACACATTTGGAAGATAGAAGAAATAGTTGAAGAAAGAGATGACTTTGTTTTAGTAGAAGAATTATTAAAATGACCAGATGACCATCCATTGAGCATGAATGGGTAAAAAAAACCTTTTCCACTTGGTGCCCTGAAGAAGTCCTACATGGCTGAGGTAAAGATTCTTTCACTATAACATGCAGAGCTAAAATTTACCAATATTCCTTCTTATTTCATATCCATAGCCATGGCCCTTCAATAGGAAGGAATCATACATGAATTAAGGGTAGACTTAAATTTGGATTTCCTTGGTCCTTGATCAGTACCATAATCCCTTCACCAGCCTCAATAACAAATATTTGGAGTTTTATCTGATTCTTTTTTTTTAAGTTTATATTTCCATGAAATTATGTTTACGGGCAATGTTAAGCCTGGATTTAGTTGTATCTGTTTGAGACTCTGTGAGTCAAATCAAGCCTTGAGATGTTTGCTTCTCCTTCTCTAACTGGATTGAAAAAAATACTAATTAGGATCCATTCATATTCAGCTCTCTGTCCTAGCCTATATATGAATTTGGAATCAATATTTAACACAGGCTCCAATTAAACATTTGGTTTGTCCTGCAGTTGATGTAGCATTTGTGTTAAGCCTAAGGCATACATAACTTGTATTTCTCTTCCCTATTGGGGAGGGGGAGAAGGGAAGTTGGTTTATCTAATAATTTCTTGTTGTTTGCAGGTATTCCAATATAGATAATTGATATATTGATTATGTGCCATCAAGTCAATATTGACTCGGTGACCATATGGATAGATTTCCTCTATGACAGTCTGGTCTTTCAGATCTTCTAACAATCTACCCATCACTGCTTGTAATTGAGTCAATTCATCATGCTGCTGGTTATTCTTTGTTTTCTTCTGCCTTGTCTAGCAGCCTTCTTCACATAATGTGTCTAAAGTAGGATAATTTGGGTCTGATCATTTGTGCCTCAAGTGAAAACTATAGGTTGATTTGATCAGTGACCCATTTGTTAATTCCTTGGCTGTCCATGGTATTCCCAAGAGTCTTCTCAACACAAAAGTTGAAAAGCATCAATACTCTTTCTATCCTGGTCTCTTAAATTTCAACTTTCATATCCGTAGATAACAGAAAATACCATGACATGCACTATTCTGATCTTTATAGGTGAGACACATCACAACACCTGAATCACTTTTCCAACAGCCAGTGGTTTATTTTTTTATTTTAGGTAACAACAGACATAAACCTCCTGTTTGAAGATAGAAGTACACAGGATCAAATACTGGAAAATATTTTTTAATGATTTCTACTGCACCTTGGGTGTACAGTAAGGGCTATATTGAAGTCTATGACACAGTAATACTACCATCTGTAGCATGCCTGAGCTTGGCTCACCCATTTTTTAATTTACACACTGAAACTTCTTTTAGTCATTTGGAGGTTGACAGACTTCACTCTCCTGCTCAGCCAATTGCAGGAAGAGATTTATTTATTTAAATTTGTTATAGCTGTCCAATAAAGTGTTGGAATCTTGTTAGGATACAGATAGTCCTCAACTTACGACCACAATTGAAGCCAAAATTTCTGTTGGCAGGTAAAACATTTGTTAAGGGAGTTTTTCCCCGTTTTACAACCTTTCTTGACACAGTTGTTAAGTGAATCACTGCAGTTCTTAAGTTAGTAACACATTGTTAAATGAATCTGGCTTCCCCATTGACTTTGCTGGTCAGAAGGTCATGAAAGGGGATCCCATGATCCCAGGACACTGCAACCGTCATAAATATGAGTCAATTGCCAAACATTCGAATTTTGATCACATGACCATGAAGATGCTTCAACAGTCATAATTGTCAAAAATGGTCATCACTGATGACATCACTTACACGAAGTTACACAAAGTTGTAACTTTGTGTAACTCACAAAGTTACAACATCACTTTTTTCACTGATGTTGTAACTTCGAACGGTCACTAAATGAATTGTTGTACGTTGAGGACTACCTGTATTCACAAGATCTAGGGAGCATAATAGCTGCTTTTATTGTACCTATTCAAAGCAAGGCCTGCTGAATTCATCCCTTCAGACTTAATCCCAAGTAACAATGCATCGCCCTGCAGCCCGTGAGTAAAATTCTAGCAAATCAAATCATGGTTAATTAGTTTGTTCGTGTTTTAAAAAAAAGCAGAAGCAAACAAGTTTTCTCCTTGACTTTCTTGTGGCTCCCAGGGTTTTACTTAATAGACTGGGAGTCTATTAAAAAATGGAGGCAGTTTATTTTTGCAGTATGAGAGTGGCATAACTGTCAATAAAATCCAGGAGACTTGACTCCAGTCTCCAGCCCTGGCCCCTAGATCTGGCTGAGATAATGCTTCAGGGCTTCTGGGAGGTTTTTGTAGAAAATGAGCTGTAATTGAGAGCTGTATATATTGACCAATAAAAATTTACAGCTGTGAGGCAAGGAGAAAAATATAAACTGTTACATTCTTCTTGGCTTCCATAGCAGTAGGGGAGGCAAATAAGAGACACTACTTTAAAGGTGGTATTGTCAATACAATACAGTACTATACCACTAAACAAAATCAGAAGTTTTATTCTCCTTTCCCACCCCCAAGGATTGTTTCTATCTCTGTTTTTTTTTTTATTTATTTAGACTCAGGGCGGCTTACAATGCGTTAAGCAATAGCCTTCATACTTTTGTATATTTTATACCAAGTCAGCTTATTGC
>JANHZT010003270.1:122130-133425 GCA_032468215.1 Stegonotus admiraltiensis | reverse complement strand
AAGGCTATTGCTTAACGCATTGTAAGCCGCCCTGAGTCTCCGGAGAAGGGCAGCATATAAATCAAAGCAAAAAAACCAACAACTTTGTAGATCTATTGTGCCTTTTCACTATATAAGTGAGAACCGTTTGTAACAATCGTATAACAAACATGATACAAGGTTGTGTGTCCAAACCAACAATGGAGAACTGGGATTTGTTTTTGTTTTGCTGGTGTTTTTACTAGCGGCTATTCCCTAAGATCCTGGACACAGTGAAGTCTTTTTGATCATTTTGCTAGATCTTTTGAACTGAGCATACCGGTATTTGAACCTTGTGCTTTCTGCACGTGAGCATGTTCCTTATCAGAGAACAGTGGCTCCTCAAAGTTGACAAAATAATCCAGAAATCACAGTGAGGACCATTCTTTAAATGAGTGTTCTTTAATTGGACACTTCCAGATGGGAGTCTGGAAAGCTGCAATCCCAATGTAGCAGGAGTTCATTTTTCCACCAATATTCTGGTCTATTGAAGTCAATAAAATATTGAATATAAATATTAAGTCAAATGTAGTTTTCTTAAACTGTGAAATTGGAATCCTAAAGAAGCTCCATTCTACCGTCTTAAGGTGTCTTGAATCTCTCCTTCTGATGTAGTAACTTATAATTAATCTTCTTCCTTTCCATCACACATTATATACTGTATCCTGCAGATTCCTTTTAAGAGTGCTATAGAAAGAAGACCTTAAGACGTATTGTTGACATGTTCAACTTTGTAAATAAGGAATTACAGTAATTTGGCAATAGCCAATTATACTGGGAAAACTGGTAGGCGGCAAATATTGCCACATCATTTTTAAAAGTGTTTTTAAAAAGATTTCATTCATATTGTATATATTATATATTCTCCCATTTTGCAGGATGTTTCTGTTATTATATCTTTTTGCCATCATGGGCCTGAAGTGCGCAGACCTCCTTTTCCATGGACCGAGACCCAGTGAGAATGTAGCATTTTATCTAGCTATGGTTACGTGTCTTCAGACTGTTTTGTCTCAACCAGGGGCAAGTCAGAAGATTTCCCCCCCCCCCCCTTTTTTTTTTTTGTTATCTTTGCAGAATATTTACTTCTGGATTTCTCTGTTTTTCTTATTTCTGACTATTTAAAATTCAACTTGGACTCTTTTTTTCATAATTGGTACAATTTTTAATAAATACTTAAAATCAAATCAAATGTTTTCTTTTTGTTCTATGAACTGGCAGCTGGTATCACTGGGGTTGAAGAAAACGGATTGCCGATTCCATCTGCAGTGGGAAGTTCTGCTAGACAACAGGTGGCTGGAGAAAGCTGGTGTACAGCATATTTCAAAAATGTAACTGAGTTTACTGTGGGTGACATGAGACCAGGGGGTAGCTCCTTGGAGGCAATTTATGCCAGCCTGATTAACCATAACTTCTAGTCTACATATCTGAGCTAGCATTTCACACTAAACTGGCTTGTTCACTCATGGTTTGTTGAGTAAGTCTCAACCTAAACTGCACTAAGCTTGTTATTATTTAACACAACACATGATCTCTATCCAAGAAAACCATTCAGTACTTTTGTGTTTTCAGGAAAATGTAATTTCATTCACTTTCAGCTATTAGCTAGCCCATGTTCACATGGATACCTCTGGGACCAAATGCTTTTGAATTAAACACCATCACAGTACAGCTAGATTCATTTTGGAAAAAGCAAAATTATTCAGGAAACCTTGAGATAAAATACAGTTTGGATTATTTTTTTTTATGCTATAATATCATGTCTAGAAACAAATAGTGTAAAGACTTTTATTTTGAACAATAAAATCAACAGAGAATAGATTCAAGTAGAGGTCATGCTAGCCTTCTTCATGAAACTCAAACCTGAACACATGTCAAAATTCAAGACTACAAGGCCACCCATTACTGTTCTCACTTCTGTTCTATTTGGAATTTTTAAAACATCCAGCATATATATATTCTGCAGTGGTACAGATAAGGTTTTTATTGTTTCAGTTTTGTGGTCTTTCACATTAAATAAAATAGAGGCTACTCTTTTAAACCTTATTTACAAGCATGCAAAAAGTGGGTTTGAACTTTTTACAAGGAAACCCTACCCTCACTTTATTGGAAGTACTTCTAAATAATCTCAATGAATATGAGTAATCAGGATGAAATAAGTGGTGGGGGGGAGGGAAATGGAGTTTTAGCTGTATCAGCAGAAGTTTAGTTTCAAAAACACAACAAATAATAGCCAAATTATTTTCTGCAATAACCAGATTTTACCTCAAGTATTAAATCCAGTTCTACTCACCACACTTGAAGATGGATTTGGACAAATGGGAAGGATAACAAAGATGATCAGCAAACTGAAAAGTCTTACAAAGAAGATATTGAACATGTTTAGCTTAATTTCAATTCCTTTGCTAAACCAAGTCTTAGATTCAATGGCCTCATTTGCCCTAACAATAATTCTTATGATGCATCCAAGGAGATATGCATGTGACTATATAAGAATCGTACTATCAGGTCTGATAATGTTTGCCTTCATATCCTATGCTAAGACATTGTTTGTTTAAACATGATAGTTGACATCGTCTATAATGAGCCAAAACTAAATCTATTATTACAGTTGGGTACAATATGTTGACCCAATAGGTGATTTGACCACATTTAGCTGTAGGACTGGCCTTCCTATTTGGAACAGGTTGCCAACTTCCTCTAGTTCTGAGTCAAGATTTCATACCAGGCAAAGCAATAACTCTTAACTGTCCAGAGCCATAAACTATTCTTCAGAATTTTTTTTACAATAATCAAAGAGACAATATGCTTTATTTCCCAAAAGATGGGATCCATGTATGAGCATACACGAGGATACATACATGTCCCAGGGTTTAAGTTCTAGGCCTGTTCTTTAGTCAACAGAAATTTGAGCATAATGTTCCTAATTTTAAAATTGTAAGAGCATAACTGGAAGTGTAATCTTCTTCCTTCCCTCTGGTTAGGGGTGACTTAAAGGAGTCATATGCTTCCTTCAATTTCTAATTCTTTGTTGGTTGAAGCAGATGCAAAAAGCCCTCCTCAGTTTGTTATATCCTTCCTCCTCTTGCCCAATTATCTCACGAGGGAAGGTGGGTTTTTTTCCTCACAGAAAAATCTGGATAGATCTCTCTCACTTTATGTCTTTCCATCTTACTGCTTCAGACACTAGATAGCAATAAGGAGCAAACGTCCAACTCTTTTAGTTGGGAACATGTTCATTTCAGAATACCTACTTGGTTTTCTGTGAAGATATGTTTGTCTGTCTGACTGAATGTCTCTCAATTCAAGTATTTCCTTCCTCTTCCAGCAGAAGACCTGACTCTGAGTCAGAATTACTGGCAGATACCAAAGCTTGAATGTGCAGCCAGTCAGGCAGTCTGGGTTTTTAAATACTGTATAATGCAAATAAAACTTCAAAGGGGCTGAGGGGTACATACTTCCTCATGTTTCCCCAGAACATTCAATTTCCAGGTAGCCCTTCCAAGGATTTAATTATTTCAGTATTTCCCATGCAGATTTCAAGAGAAGAGTCACATCAAATTCTTTCTTCTTACCATTCCAAGATAGAAATGTGTAGGACCATGATGGTGAACCTATGGCACGGGTGCCACAGGTGTCACGTGGAGCCCTATCGGTGGGCCCGCGAGCCCAGTTCCGGCATGCATGCGTGCGCCAGCCAGCGGAGTTTCGGGCCTTCTGGGCCGACCAGAAGTCAGGAAACACACTGTTTCCGGCCTCTGGGGGGCCTCCGGGGGGGGGAGGCCATTTTTGCCCTCCCCAGGCTCCTAGAAACGCTCTGGAGCCTGGGGAGAGCGAAAAACGGGCCTAACAGGCCCACTGTGCCATCGCCTGCCAAAAGCGGGGGAAGCATGGGGGGGCGGGGCACATAGAATTATGGATGTGGGCACACATGCCTTTGATCCCACCGTGCTCCCCCCGCTTTTGGCACGTGATGGCAAAAAGGTTAGCCATCACTGGTGTAGGAACACATACAGAATAAATCGGAATAAAATGGCAGGACATTGGATATATTTTCAAGGTGGTTGGAATCAGATACAAAGTCACTGGATTGAACTATGTACTTTTTGGGAATTATTCAATAAACTAGGTATTTGAGATGGCATTTAGAGGAGAAAAATCTGGTAGAAAGTCAAATGTGGCTTCCACCAACAATGAGAGGGCCTTTATATTGATGGCAGCAGAGTACCTGTAGGAATGCTCGACGTGATCCAGTTGGTCCTAGAGGAGGAGAAGAATACTTTGCAGTTCCTGGAATAAACAGGAAGCCTGTGGAAAGTGAGGGAGGCTGGGAAACATTTAACAGGCATGGCTTGAAACTGTAATCCCATCAACATCTCAGTAGAGGCATGAACTGAGTTGTTATAAGCAAATTTAGCCATAATAAAAAATCAGGTGAATTGTGTTGCTGATAGTTTACATAAGAAAATTATTACAGTAACTTGGCATCTGTCCTGTTTCTTCATCTAATTTTGAACAATGGACAATGCTGAAATAGAACTTTCCAAAAATGGGTCACGAACTGTATATCTCCATCAGAAATAATGTGATTTCTGAAATAAGAGCAAATCATAATTTCAGGATGAATAAACAAGCTATTTCAGGAATAGAGGGAAGACCATGGTAGGGAATGACACAATTCATCTTGGAACAAAGCTCACTTTTAATCGGGGTCTTTAATATTTGGTAGGCTAGTAAAATCCAAGGAAGCTGTATCTCTGTTCTGAAGAGACAGGGCCAGATACAACAGTTCAGCCAATTTGTTAGTTGAAGGTTTGGAATAACAAAGATGGTTTTGGCATTTGCTGCAAAATGAATACAGATTTAAACAGGTAAGGAAAGGAATCACTTTTCCAATCCCAAGAATCTCAAAGGGCAGGGCAGATATTGGAGGGGTGCAGTGGTGGGTTTCTACTGGTTTGGGCAACCTGGTAGTGGTGGTGGCGGGAGGCTCCGCCCACCCACCTGGATGTCATCATGGACACTCTGCACATGTGCAAAAGATTCTGCGCATGTGCAGAAGCGCCCTGCGTGTGCTCACAGTTCCGGACCAGTAGCAAAGGTAAGTGGAACCCACTACTGGAGGGGAGGCTCAATGTTTTCTGAGTGGCAGAATATTTATTTATTTATTTGTTTGTTTGTTTGTTTATTTATTTATTTATTAAATTTATGTACTGCCCTTTCTCCCGAAGGACTCAGGGCGGTGAACAGCCAAACTAAAATACCCAAATACAAATATAAATAAAAGTTAAAGACCATTTAAAACCAAATTAGATATTATGGCCTACAGATAAAACCCCATTAAGACCCACTAAAATTTAAGTTAAAATTTAAAACCATTAAAATTAAGCTAACCTGGCTTGCTGAAATAGCAAAGTCTTAAGGGCCCAACAGAAGGTGTGCAAGTCTGGGACCCGTGGCAACTCTGGGGACAGTTCATTCCAGAGGGCGGGAGCGCCCACAGAGAAGGCCCTCCCCCTGGGTCTCACCAGCCGACACTGTCTAACAGATGGCACCCCGAGGAGCCCGTCTCTGTGGGAACGCACTGGTCAGTGGGAGGCTGTTGGTAGCAGAAGGTGGTCCCGTAAGTACCCAGGCCCTAAGCCATGGAGCGCTTTGAAGATGTTAATCGACACCTTGAATCGCACCTGGAAGACCACCAGGAGCCAGTGCAGCTTGCGCAGGAGTGGTGTCACATGGGAGCACCACGCTGCTCCCATAACCACCCACGCAGCCGCATTCTGGACCAGTTGGAGCCTCCGGGTGCTCTTGAAGGGGAGTCCCATGTAGAGAGCATTACAGTAGTCCAGACAGGAAGTGACGGGAATAGAGAAGGCTCCATGATACAAAGGATTCTTGCATGATAAATTAGAAACACACTTGTTTTGTTTGCAAGAATGTGAGAGGTACAAAAGTTAAAACAAGAAAAAAGTGCACTCATTATCAGAGGTTCTTCATCTAAATCCAAAGTCAGTGGGATCTCAAAACCCCAGAGGACCAACACAAGCCCCCTTGACCTTTAGACCTCATCTTACACAAGCAGACATTGGGTAGTAATCACCGTTCCTTTTCCTACACTTCTCCAGGTCTACTACTACCACCACGAATGTCCTAGGCTACTACAATGTGCAAAAGAACAATATTTCTGTCTGTTAGCCCAAGGCTGCTTCCAGTGGCTTTGTTTCCACAAAGTAACAATCTCCATCTCAGAACAACTCCAACCACAATACCCCCACACCCAGCTGCTGTTCTCAGCTTTTATAGCTGCTTGTTGCTGGCAGCAGGGCTGGGGAGGTGTTAAAGGAGCAGGGCACTCTCAGCCCAGGTGCTAGCCAATTTTCAGACATCCTGCTCTCTCACATTAATATGACACTGTGTATCTGTCAAAATGTTCAAAATGTTCCAATCTGTGTGTGTGTGTGTGTGTGTGTGTGCGCGCGCGCATGTAGAAGAAAGTGAATATTGCTGTCAAACTTCATGCCAGGCACAACTACTGTACATAGCTCTCCAGAGTCATAAAATCATATTTAAAAACTTGCATACAGCAGAAGCTGACTGTTGCAACCAGCTGCTTTATGGCGGATAGAATTAAAATTATATATAAGCAAAAGATCTGCTTTCTGTAGGACACAGGAACCAAGCTTTTTACATCTAAGATCTGTTCCAGCATTTAAATTCTAGGCCTTTCCTCTAGCTTTTTTTAGTTAATGGAAATTTGGCCATTCTTTTCCTGGTCTTGCAACTGGGAGACACTGTTTCATCCTGTAACTTGTTTGCTTTTGGCTACGTTTGTTGTTTGAACCCAGTTATTGTAGCTTGCAAATCATGGTTTCTGGCTGAATGATACGTGTCATGGACAGTATCTTCAGTCTTGCTATAAATATAATAGAAATGCACCAGTTTCGAGAATTCGTTCAACCTGACAGCTTAAGCCACTGAAAACAAATACGCTGCAACCAAATTCTTTCTGCTTTCTGCTCCTGCAGAAATGATTAAAGCTGGTGTGGCTTGATCTGTCATAGTTTGGTCAGTGACCACTGTTACCAATCTGAAAAGCCTGCGGCTTACTCATTTTAGATTATTGTGTAATTTTTCTTGGCACTTTTCTTCAATTTGAGCTAGAAAGGAAAAAGAAAGGTCCCCCCGCCCCTCCCATGCTATCACTCTGCTAAACAATTAATTCCCACAACACTGTCTTATGCCCTGGGATGTCAAACCACCTAGTAGAACTGTACTACTACTACTATTATTTTCCTCATCTTTCCTATTACCTATTTCCTTAGCTTATGATATGACTTTGTTGCATCTCATGATTTATGTTGATTGCTTTTATTTAGTGTCCTATTATGATTTATGTTGATTGATTTAGTACCCTATGTCTATACACAGTTGAGTGTTGTAGCTTATGATTTATGATTATTGTATGTTGTGATTATGATAATGATTTACCACTTGTTGCTTGTATGTACACTAAGAGCTTATGCACCGGAGTCAAATTCCTTGTGGGTCCAATCACACTTGGCCAATAAAGAAGAAAGAAGAAAAAGCCTACAGAATTATTTGCCACTTTTTCTTTCCTTTATCCTTGATGAATTATTAAACACTATCCACAAAATGAAAAGTATTGATTTCTGGCTTTCACTTTAAATATTTTTCTGGTGAAGTTACCTCAAAATCTAATGTAGAATTCTTTTGCTAAATGTTATACAACTGAGATTTTATCCATAATTTTTAGTTTTATATTCCCCTTGTCCAGTGGTGGAATTCAATTTTTTTACTACCAGTTCTGTGGGCTTGGTAGCCATGGTGTGGCTTGGTGGGCGTGGCAGGGGAAGGATACTGCAAAATCTCCATTCCCACCCCACTCTGGGGCCAGCCAGAGGTGGTATTTGCCGATTCTCTGAACTACTCGAAATTTCCATTACCGGTTCTCCAGAAACTGTCAGAACCTGCTGAATAGCACTCCTGCCCTTGTCTACAAACAGAGCTCTTTTATATTTTCTTCCATCCATTCTCTGGCATCTCTGTGTATTCAAAAACGTATCTTTTTGCTGCCTCTCCTTACAAATTTCCTCTTTAGTATTAAGAGAAACTGAACTAAATGCTATCTTTCTATTGCCTGAGAGGAAAATGGGAGGTTTTTTCCCCCCAGAAATGTAGCCACATTCCCTCTCAGTCAGCTTCTACACCATGAAAAGCAATTGGTTGATTTCAAAATGATTGAATGGCTCCCATCCAGGAGAGACTCTAAACAAATCTTTCTTTCAAACATCCTACTACTGCCAGCATGCTATTCAAAATGAAGCCTTTTCTACGCAAGTTTGAGAACTTCCCATTACATGTGTTTCGCACAGAGGGAGTGCACCCATTAATAACTCATCTTGGAAATAAGAGCTCTTCTACGTTCAATTGCACTAACACAAAAATTGGTTACTCCAAGGACATTCTACCTATTGCCTGAGAGTCCCTGTTTACATATAACATTCAATCCCAAGTAAGAATTGTGTGGGGAAATAAAGCCACACTAAACTTAGCTGAGAAAATTGGATTTGGGAAGCCGGATCAAGGAAAAATGTAGGGCTGTACCCACCAAAAAAGTCACAAATTTACAAATAGAAAACCTCCTTTCTCCTGTTGTATGCCTTTCAATAAACAGCAACAGTGATTGATTTCTGCAGAACTTAATGTGTTTCTGTTGTGGACATCACACTTAAAAAAGAACACAGACAACTGGAATATAGGTTCAGACAGAGGATACCAGTACCCTTCAAATATTTGAACAGATGTTACAATGAAGGATGTCACCAGGGCTAAAATATGTTTCTGGCAACTTCTTGTTCTGGCGGACCTATGGTGGTATCATGTCATACACAACCAAAAGTGAAATTGCCTTAAATCAACTTCAACTGTACCAATGTTAAAGAAGTGTTTTCCCCCTTATGCTGACACTATCTAGTAGCAGCCATAAGAGATTACAAAACCTGTTATGCTTTGTTATACACTTTCTTGGAGGGAAGACAGATGACTGGCAGTGACAGAAGCAGGCTATGGATGAGCAACAGGAACAGTCTAATATAGTTTTGGATGTTTGGCAAGAATCCATGCAGGCCGCTGGCGGGTCACAACATAAACACAATATTGGAGAAAGGTGCTAAAAGAAGAAAAAAAGATAATATCAAAACAGCTTTCAACCACCAGGCTGGCCATAAACTAAGGAGGATATTCAAGGGCCCCTTATCTTGTTTATCAATTATTTTTTGTTCAGAGTTATTTTTAAATAATTTCTACCTGTTATCTATCATGAGCTTAGTGCACCATGTAAGAGTTACTTATTTATTAGATCTATTTATACAAGTATATCTACCCAATTGACATGCTACTCAGGATAGACAGAACATAGATAGATACAACAGATAATGATAACAATTAAAAGCACAACAAAACTTGTTGTGCATGAGGCATTTTTAGTCAGCCAAACCAGTCAAAAATAGCCAGGACAAACATGAAAACCTGATCTAATGCCTGAGCCTTTTGAAAGAGAATTAGGGTTGGGGCAACCAAGAACTTTAGGAGTAGAATACTGTTCCATGGGGTTGGCATAGTGATAGAAACAGTGTATGTCTTGGCTCCTGCCAAATGACTCTGTTTAAGTGACAGGATCCAAAGCACATCCATCCTTTTAGGTCTTATTGGATGGACAGAAGTATTTGGAGACAGGCAGCCATAAAGTGTTTTGTAGGTCATAGTCACCATCTAATCGAAATGGATTTATTTGGGGGTTTTAATTTGAGTTTAAGCTATTTATGTATCTTTTAAACTGATTGTAATTTTGTATGCTTCTTTTACTCTGATTGTACACCGCCCTGAGTCCTTTTGGAGAATAGTGGTATAGAAATCAAATCAATCAATCAATCAATCAATCAATCAATCTTGAAACTCCTCCGAAAACATATTAGTAACCAGTTCAGTTCACAGAGTAGCAGAATTACACAAATACACTGAGGTGTGCCTATAAGTTGCCACATTTTGGAGCAACTGTAACTTCTGAGGAAGGCCTTCAAGGGCAGTCCTACATAATGTGCATTGCAGTAATCCAGATGAGAAATGAGTAAAGTATGAGTGACTATAGCTAGGGTACATTCAGGAATGGGCACAATTGGTGTGCAAGATGGATTTAAGCAAACGGCTTCCAAGCCACAGCTGCTTCAGCCTCTACCACATTCCCGCCCTTTCGCAACTGGAAAATAGCACTATTTCACAGACATGTAAGGCTCATCGAGTTCAGTGAAAAGTGCCAACAACTGCAGAATAAAATGCAAAATGGACTCTTTCATTTGCATTAATTGATAAGGATTTTGGGGCACACAGAATGCACACAGTGCAGAACGTGCTTTTGAAGTAATAACCAAAAGTATGGATATTGAAGTTGCAATATTTTTAGTTTTTTGTACATTTGTAACCACATGCGGTCTTTTGGACTTACAGGCTTTTGGCTTTCCCATTGTCAGCCTGGTTTACAAGCAGCTGTCCCTACACCTCACTGAGCAATTCATCTTCATATTTAGCAGTTGCAAAGGATCAGTTCTTGGCATCTTCTCTCATATAAACCTTGAAATGTACAGCTATAATTATTTCAGACCATATATGTTTATTCTAGATGATGTTCAGATTTGTATAAAAGATCTGTATTTTCCACTGCGGTCTGTGAAGATTAAGGTCAGTTTTTCATCCATATCCCCCCATGATCTGTTATGGAAAAGAAGTGGTGGTTAGACTTGGAAGGACTTGGGATTCTTAACAGAGATGGTACACCTATATGCATGATACAGTCCTGTCAGAAAAAGTGAGTCATGAATTAAAAGCCTCTATGCATGAACAGGCATAGCTCAGAATAAAGGGACTATGCTTATGCATTGTAGGGGCTATTCAATAGTGCTGCACATTTCACAGTTATTTCAAGAGAAAGACAGCTTTGCAGGAATAACAGAATAACAGAGTTGAGGACTTCCGGTCTGGAACCACGGCGATACAGTAGGGGAAATGCTGGGCTCTAACGAGCCCGTGAAAACCCCGACAGACGATTCATCCTCTGATCAGTCTTGGACCGACCCCATCCTGTAGGGATGGGGGGAGAAGAGGAGTACCTCACTGGGCCAAGAGAAACAGGCAAGTTCCTTGGAGGCCAGAGGAAATCCTCTAAGTCGGAGGTGGGGGTAGGCAGCCATGGCGGCTGCCGCAAAG
>JANHZT010003270.1:106993-122030 GCA_032468215.1 Stegonotus admiraltiensis | reverse complement strand
GCTGGCTGGCGCATGCATGCATGCCGGAGCTGAGCTCGCGTGCCCACAAATATGACTCCACGTGCCACCTGTGGCACCCGTGCCATAGGTTCGCCATGACGGCCCTATACCATTTCAGATAAATGGCTGTCCAATCTTTTCTTAAAAACGTCCAGTGTTGGAGCATCCACAACTTCTGGAGTCGTTCCACCAATTAATTGTTCTGTCAGGAAATGTGGAGGGTTTTTTCCCCCTTCAGTTATCCGCCTCTAACTCTGTGTTGTGGAAATGATATCGGAGATAGCTCCACTACTCTACCTCCTTCTACAACATGATGCCTCTCTATCTGTGTAATGTGTTGCAGCGGGGATGACATGATCAAGAAATATAGCTAACCCATATAATATGGCATTCCAAACTCTTAAGGTGATTTATTTATTTTAATTTTGTCTTTATTATTTTCAACAATAACTCAAGGTGGCAAACTTCTAATGTCCCTCAGCCTTGACAACTTTAAAATGTGTGGAATTCATCTCATTCTGGAAGTTAAAAGTTCACACATCTTGAAATTGCCAAGGTTGGGATGCACTGCTGTAAAACACAAGTTAGCAACTTTTTCCAGCCTCCAAATCATGCTTACTTTAGTTTTATGTGAGAATTGTAGGGGATGCGTTCAGTGACATTTTGCTATTACTGAGTGAGCAGGGCTGCGTTTTCCTAGTATAATCTTGCATTTCTGAAGGGATTCAGTCAATAAGAGCATGAACTCATATGACTGTTTGTTCAGAAGAATGTCCCACTGTTTTTAATGAGCTCCCTAATGTTTAGGACTGAAGCTTCAGTCACCATTAAAAGCTTGGGAGAGCAAAATGGATACTGAATGATAATGAATAATATGCTGAATTTATACACCCATAACAAGAACAACAAAAACTGGCAACATTGTCTATGTCGATGCACCTGTAGTATTACACTAACGTTTCCTCCGGCTTTTCTCAAACTTTCAATATATATTCCATTTCCTGAAAATCTGCCAAGATTCTGTCCACAAAGCTTTTGAGAAAAATTAGTTGAGGCCAAACTACCATG
Source organism: Stegonotus admiraltiensis (assembly GCA_032468215.1). NCBI lineage: Eukaryota > Metazoa > Chordata > Lepidosauria > Squamata > Colubridae > Stegonotus > Stegonotus admiraltiensis. The sequence goes on along the minus strand of JANHZT010003270.1, from coordinate 120,962 downwards.
AATTTAATATGAAACTGCTTCTTCTCAAAATTCTGGAGTTTTATAGTAACTGTTTATCTTTATTAAGAAAAAGTTGTGATGTGAAATTAAGAATGCTCCTCTTTTCCATTCATTCCGCATCTTTAGGAAGCTTAGCTGCATTCACCTGCCTAAGCTCGGCCCCAGGTTTATCCTTCCATGCCACCATTGCCTCAGACTAAGACCAGACTTCCTTCTTGCACCATGAAGTGAGGCTCCATTGTACTGGGTTTTATTCCTGGAATAGTCTGGAGAGCCAAGCAGCATCCTGTCAAGAAAGCAAAGTACTGTGAGCAGGCTATCTCATCTGCAACTCGCATCTCCCAAAGACGTCCGTCAGCCTTGGTCCAGAACACTCATTCCCAGCATCCACCAGCCAAATTCCACTGGCTTCATCCTATGAATATTATTTCCTTTCATTCTACACCTTTAGGATACTTAGCTTCATTCACATTGCCTCCAGACCCAATTAAGCAGGGTCCCAGGTTTATCCTTCCATGCCGCAACTGCATCAGACTAAGCCGACACCAGACTTCTGTCTTGCACCATGAACACATTCGAAAACTCACACACATACACACAAGCACAGTGTAGGCTACATCCACTCTGTGATGGTCCACACCGTCCATCTGAACTCTCCAGTCACACTCCATCCATTCACAATCATGTCCGTCTTCCATTCCATTCATGGATTTCCACACAGCTTCCATCGGCCAGCTTCAGTCCTTGGGATCAGAGGATTTCAAGCTGCAAATGGGCCAACCCGCTCAGCAAGTTCTCTAGCAAACTTGCCTTTCCAGCAGTCCTCTGCTGGTCCACCTTTGGGCTCCTCTGTGTCAACATTTGGTTGCCTGGGATTGGTTGCCTATGAAGAAACTGGCAGTGTCCAAATGCACACTCTGGAAAGGAAACACATTAAAGATGAAGGTTGGGCTTGTGGCTCATATGATGTTTAAGTGGGCCTTTTATGCTGCGAGCAGCCAGTGGCCCTTATTGTGACTCAAGGAAACACAGTCATGTCACAAAGAAGAGCAGATACCAGTGTGTGCATGGGGTGTGGCTTAATAATCAGATAAGTCTGTGTGCTAGCTTCTGTTTTCTCTTTTCCAAAGATGTTCCATGGCTTCCCAAGACTTTTTCTTTAACTTCAGGGATGAAACCGCTTTGGGGCAGAGTGGTTGACTAGTCAATTGCTTGACTATGGCCTATCAGCTACAGTCTTGCCATCACACTCTGAAACTTTCCAAGGAATTTGCCTTTATTCCAGCCATCACCTTCTTGACATTGGCCCCTACTCATGATGCTCAGTTACTCTGGCCTTTCCTTCTGGAAAAGGTGATCACAATCATAAAAATACTTGAGTATTGTGACTGATGCATATCAAGTTAAGAAAAAGAAGCAAATCAAGAATCCAATAAAGATTTGTTCCCTTACAACTAAGCTGTAGGTTTAGGAAACCTACAGCTTAGGTTGAAGTAGGAAAATATAGTTGAAGTAGGAAACTACTTTTCATTCAACATGAAGATAGCAAGTGTAGAACCTGTTATTCCTAGAATTCTAATCTGAATAGCTAAACCTAGAAATCCCTTCCCTGCAAATCTTTGTATTTTGCTTCCTTCTTTATACTTCCTTCTTAGGTACCCTTAAAAACATAAAAAATATATAAGGTAAGGAAACCAAATGATATAAACATGTCTCTCCTATAGATTATGTGGCACACACTAAGGGAAATATAGATATGTAGAAGAGGAGAATGATGCATTTTAGTAGTGTCATCATAAAAAAAATCAAATGCTTATATAAACATCTTAGTTTTTATCTGTCGGGTTTTAATAGGATGGAAATTGAAATTGAACAACTTTTAAGAAAGTTGTTATTGATTTTTTTTCTTTTCTATACATTTACATTTACTTCTCAAATGAATTGTAATAAAGAGTCCCAATATTAACTTTTTGCTTAGATTTTCAGAGTCTGCTCCTCTTTTAAAATCCTAATATACTCTTTTGAGGTAGTTACTTGAATCAATTCCCTAATGAAATCCTGAACTTCTCATTCATGCCAATTGAAAACTCTGTTTATTCACTGATATATTCTCCTTTCGTCCAGTATTTTTTCTGTCCTTTCCCTTTTTTCCCAGTTCTCTATTTTACCTTTTCTCTCTCTCAAAATGTCTTAATCATGAAAGAGTATTAGAATGAAAAAAGAAAATAGTTCTTCACCAGTACCCGGGATACCTCTTGGCCCTTGTATCATCCTTCTAGAGGGCAGTTCTCCTGTTGGAATACTAGACTGCACTGTGTAGAGTTGGCTTTCCTTGGATTGGTGCCCTTCCAAGTGCTCTGGGTCTCCTCTGACTATTTCTCTACACATGGTCAAAGACATGTATTGTGAGGAAGTTAATACCATTGTGACGTAGCCCCAGGTGAATGTCACAGAGTGCTTAGGTCATCAGAGAAGCTTTTCCTGACAGCTAATGATCAACTCTGATGCTGCCATTTCTTATTGAAACTGTCATTTCAGACAGCCTCCCAAATTCTCTGCTGAACAAAAAGACCTTCCAAAGTCAATGCTCTGCAACGTCATCTTCTTCTTTTTTTTTTCCCAATCTGGGAGATCTTGCCTCTCACCAGGGAAGTTTTGTCCTGCTCCTGAGGATTAAAGGGGGTTTCAGGAATGGGATATGTAGGGAGGAAAAAGGTCACTTCAGGCTGAAGGATGTTTTTCCTGTCTTTGCTCTTCATGAAGAACCAGAAGGAGATTGCATCTTGCTTTTGCTTCAGCTACCACCGGGAGGAGGACTCACTATCGTGCTTGACATCCTTAAGTGAGGACTGCAGCTTCTCTCTGAATCCTTATGTAACTGCCTAGACTTCTCTTAGCAGCTCCTCCACTATATTCTCCTCTAGAGTGATGTGAACAAGAAATTATAGAAAGTTTTAAAAAAGTTAAAATAGCTTACCCATATCATATAATATTCATTGCTGCATTCTCATACTGCCGAGCAAAAATTGGCAAGAAGGAAGGCAGCAACAACCATATGGTCTACCAGAACAAAAGGATATAGCATTCATCACCTTTATCTGACTGTTGTTGTTTTTTTAAATGAAGGACCCGTTGAGTTAGCTCATTGAAGCATCTAAATCTAAATTTTTCATTCTTAATATGCGGACTGTAAAACTTGAGAGCCATAATCTTAGTAGCTTTGCGTGGCATCCATTTGGGAATGACTGTTGAAGCCTAACACAATCCAGGTGGAATTCATATCAAAACAAGGTATTATTCTCCTGCTACTTTAACAGTCGCTATAGAATCAATGCAGTCTGCCCTGGCAACAAAAACAGAAAAACAAAACAAAACAAAACAAAAAAAGGAATGGTTGGATCTGATTGGATGGGAATCTTAACACCAAAATTCTATCATTTACATCTCTAGTGTCTCTTTATTATTAAAATTCTGTCCAACTCAGGTTAATTTATATTTAATAAATACATCTATGGATTCCGTCTAATTAAATTATGTATGATGTTCCAGGAGAACAGATACTTGCTATCAGCCATATAGAGATCCAACTGATGTCAGCCTTCCCAGATTCACCAAACAGGAATCATGGCCTGATAAGCTAGTTCTACTTCACTGTAAGGCTAGATTATTAGAATCCTGCAAAACTGAAAGCAGAAAACTCCCACCACCTCCTTTACAGCCTGAGAAACTAGGGATAATTTCTTTTCAACCACTTTCTCCTCCACATATTGTAACAGAAATAACAGAATCACAGAGTTGGAAGGGACAGTGCGGGTCTTCTAATCTAACCCCCTGCTCAATCAGGAAACCCTATACCAGGGGTGTCAAACTTGCAGCGTCACATTGTCATCACGTGATGTATTGTGACTTTTCCCCCCTTTGCTAAACTGGGGCTGGGCGTGGCCAGTGCATGATGCACCTGGCCTGCAGGTCGTGGGTTTGACACAGCTGCCCTATACTATTCCAGACAAGTGACTTTCACTAGACTAGACACCTAATTCCTGCAACCTTTCTTCATACGTTTTAGCCTCCAGCCCCCTTATCATCTTTGTTGCTCTTTTCTGCACTTTTTCCAGAGAGTCAACATATTTTTTTTTTATAATATGGTGACCAAAACTGGATGCAAGTGTGCTTAATAAGTGTGGTCTTATTAAGGCTGTATAAAGAGCTACTAATACTTCGTGTGATCTTGATTCTATCCCTCCATTAATACCACCTGGGATTGCACTGGCTTTTTTGGTGGTGGCTGCTTTATGCAGCTGCAGACTATACCATTCTCTAAGCAGCCTTTCTTTGCCTTGTCACTCAAGGTCTTTCTAACATACAGTATAATTACATCTTCTGTCTTTATAATTACTGTAGGAGATGATTAGGCTGAGCCAGAAGGAAGGGTCAAACATGTCATCTCTCTTGAGTCCCCTCATGCCCAGAAGAGATCTAAGTCCAGCCCACCTTGAATTCCTTTGACTCTTGTCTGTCACTAATTTGGTTTGACCATTAGTAATTCAGAGAGCTTATGCTTGCAATAAACCCTTATATGCATTTGAACTGTCTGAGTTTCCTGATTTCTGCAGTTGACCAATTCAGAGAAATTGGAATTGAGTTAGGGAAGGGAAGCAAGGTTGATAAAGGGATTAGAAACTAGGTCCTGTGAAGAGAGATTGTAAGAGCTGGGCATGTTTCATTTTGAGAAGTCTGAGAGGACAGGGGGATTTGACATCACCCTTCAAATACCTGAAACACTGACACACACAGGAAGGGTTTTCTCTGATTTCAGGGTGCAGGGCATGGAATAATGGGTTTTAATTACATGTAAACAGTTTCTGGTTGAATGCAAGAGCACTCTAGCCCAAATTACCAAAGGGTTACTCCATTAGATGTATTAAAGGAGATGCCTAAGCAGCCATTTACATTTGTTTGTATATATTTGTTTATGTAAATGGAGATAGTACAGACACTTCCATTCAGTAACTTTAACAACTATATAGAAGTGGTTTACCACTGTTCCTCTTCCAGATTTTTAAAATTTTCTTCCCATTTAATCTACAGCCTGGAATGAATTTCTGGATGATTTCTCATACAAGTAGTAATATTTAATTAGTAAGCTAAGGCAAGGTTGGGCAGATGCTGGCATCCACCCCACTGAGGCAGTCACAGTTGAGTGTAATTTGGTTTTGATGGCCTAAATGGTTCCTTCCATCTTGTTAAATTGTTAATCTGCTGGTATAAATTACGGCAATTTCAAGGATGGAAGTGAGTAAATCAGCTTTTTCCACTGGGGTCTTCTCCTGATGTGCTCCCAAATTCCCAGCATATGATTGGCTCATATGCACTGAAGATTATGAAAGGCTTAATATAACCCACCTAGATGATTAGAAAATGTTGCAAAAGGAGAAAGAAAAGGACATATTGGCATATTTCCTGGATGCATCTCAAGATCTAGTGACAATGTCTGCAAAACCTATGATCTAAAATTTCATCAATCTTCTATGAAGATTCCTGATTTCTCTAAAATTATAAGAAAAAGGCTATAGAGTATGACTTTGCAATGTCTCTGTCTTCTAGTCTGGTATGCTATTCTTTTTAATAGTTAACCAAATTCCTCTGGAATAAGGAGAGAATATATGAAATCTAAAGTCTTCCTCTTTTTTCCCTGTTCAAGAAATTAATCAAGAAATTATGTTGTGTCTGATTCTGAAAATAGCATGAGTAGCAATGCCCAGATTCGCTGGATAATGAGATGGGCAGCATATAAATTAATATCATCACACGAATATGTTCCATAACAAATACTTTTGTTCAATGTGAATGTACTGCGTATCAATCCAACTACCTAACTCTCAGTCTTTTTTGCTCATGCTGAGAATGTAACACTTTTGTTACATTTTTGGGGAAGTGTGTTGATTTGAAACCTCACTTTTTTCTAAAGCTTTCTGAAAGAATATACTTACGATAGGCTGGCTCCAGTCTGAATAACTTTCTGATTCATTCTAGTGTGTCTTGTTGGGAAGTTTTAGCAAGGATTTTTTTCCCCTTCAGCCCAAATTTAAGAAAAGAAAAAGAAATGTTTTGGGGATCATCCCAACCAAGTCCAGAAATAATCAACTGAAAAAGCACAAAGATTTTCTGTGCATCTGTGCAATTTTACATGTGTGGAGGTTTTACTGAGTATTTCCCCTTTTGAAGAAACAACACTAAATATCTCAATATTAAAAAAAAATAATTTTATTGGAAAAAGAGAGGCACTGGAAAAAAGAAAGGAAACAATCCCATACAGAATTCTGAATAAAATAATCATCATCACTAGAGATAAATAATTATCTATTTCTTCCTTGAATTAGCTCTTGAATTTCAGCACACGTTTACAGTTCATTCCCATGAGCAGAGTCAGAGAGAGGTCATTGAAACAGCTCATGTTTGATGTTAGGCAAGTCCATTTTGTTGCTGCTGCTGCTTCTTCTTTTCTTTTCCATTGTGCATTGGGAAACTTCAAGAGATCTTGATACCTTCTGGAACACTAAAGCAGTTTGGAGCAGGAGGACCCACAGAGTTTTCTTGCGGACAATTTCATTTTTCAGAAGAAAGAAGACAGTCATCTAATATAGAATTAATCCTGACCACCAACAGACAGGAATTGATTAAAGGATGAAAAGCCATTGGAGGTGGGGGAGCAATTAAATCATATTGGAATTCAAGATAGCTAGGGGAAGAAAAGTTGAAAGAAGTTGGACTTGCTCCAGGGATTTCAGCGAGACAGGTTTTAATGCACTCAGGCAAAAGGTGAACAGCATGCCATGGCTTGAATCTTACAGGATAAACAACAAAAATTAGACATTGAAAACATAGGCACAGATTATCTCCATGGGAAGAAAAAATAGAAAAAACATTAAAGACCTGTGTGAATGAATAATGATCTCATTAAAAGCTAAAAAGCAAAAGGTTTTATAGGAAATGGAAACAGGAGCCGAAAACTAATGAGAATTACAAAGTGCTGTAGCTAAACCATACAGGGATAGAGATGGGAAGAGTACAGATCAGAATAAAATTTTGATGGGGAGCACAAAATATAGTAAGTTAAGGGAAAACATTTCTGACTATATTTGAAGAAAAGGAGGGAAGTTTAGCTTAGGACAGACAAAGAAAGAGAGCCTCATTGAACTAACTGCTCTTTCTCCAAGTCTAACCAAATGCTCCATCTTTGATGTCATGGATCTCATTAGCAAATTAGAAGATCATCTAGTGCTGAATCCACCTTCCTAATGAACTCTGAACAATAACAACAGTATCTAATTTTCAGCAGTTGTGATTTTGCATAAAAAGGATTAAATGGGAGGCTGTTGGGAGCAGGTTGAAAACAAAGGTTCAATTTCACCTATTTAGGCTGTCTTTAGCTCAGAGGTGGGTTTCAGCAGGTTCTGACCTGTTCTGGAGAACCGGTAGCGGAAATTTTGAGGAGTTTGAGGAGTTTGAGGAGAACCGGTACTACAAATTCTGACTGGCCCTGCCCCCATCTATTCTCTGCCTCCCAAGTCCCAGTTGATCGGGAGGGAATGGAGATTTTACAGTATCCTTCCCCTGCCATGCCGACCAAGCCATGCCCACCAAGCCATGCCACGCCCACTAAGCCACACCCACAGAACCGGTAGTAAAAAAATTTGAAACCCACCACTGCTTTAGCCCATTCTTAACAAAGCACAACACTTATTACGGACTGTAAATAAATCTGTGAAGAGTGAGAATTGTATGAAAAGTGAAATCTTCTGGGTAACCAAGAATGCACATTATCAAAATTCTGCAAGCCAAAAAAGAGAAATTGAAGTCTTTGCACAGCAAGGATTTTTTTTTACAAGTGCCAGAAAAGATCTGAACATGTTCATGTGAAGTAACAAGTTCAGACCAAAGCAGGTACATTTGCTGTTCAGAGAAACACGAGAATTAAACAATATTAAAATAAAGATTACAGAGTGGAAATTTCAGTCTAGAAACCTCTTCCCGTTTCATTCGTGTAATTATAAGCAAGGAACAAGTGCCAGAGGAAATGAAAACTTAAGGAAACTTAGACAATCTGGTAGAGCCTTGAAATGAAGTGCTTCAAATTTGAGAACTATTAGTTTAATGGGAAAAGATACAAAAGAAGACCAAATATTAACTGGAGAAAAGAAGAACATGGGAACTTCTTCAGAGTGAAAAATTCAAGGCACTTCATAGCATCATACTGCAAGAAACTGATAAAAGCATGCTACAATTTTCTTATTTAGTTTTGAAAAGGATGCTGTATTGTTAGAAACAATATTGTTTAACTTGACATAAAACAGGGCTTTCCACCTTTTTGTTACCTGTGGCTCAGAACTTTTCCTAATTAAAACAAATGGATTTCAATACCCAGTAACTCCCACTTCTCAAAACAGCAATAAGATCTTAGGGCAGTACTTCTATGGGGCTGAATTTCCACTGGATGAGTGAACACTGAACATTTAAGGTGTTTCTTTACATCTGTTTTATTGATGCTGACTTCTTTCCTGAACAGATTCAACTCATTAGTGGACCTTGCAAGAAGGGCGGAGTTTCAAAACATTGTCCACTTCCTGCAGTTAAATGATCGTAATAGTAATTCAGGATCAGTCTCATTTGATTGAGCTGGCTCAGGAAACAGCAAGGAAGAGGTGATGTACGTGAACTTAAATTTGTGCAGATATGTAAGTTATTGAGGTTTTGATCATGAATAGTCATCATTTTTTTAATAAGTAATCTACAGTGGCCTGGCTTGAACCAAAGCAAACTTGTTTATAATTTGGCATGGCATAAACACTATGTGATAACATACATATGAAGGGGCATATGTGTCTCTCTCTCTATAAAACCACCAACCCATCACTGGGAGAAATTGTGGTCAGACTAGTAAAGAAAAGGAAGAGACAGTGAGCAAGTGACTTGGCAGCTTATCTTATAAACAACAACTAAGGTCAGGTGGGGGGAAAAACCCAAGATATTTCAAAAGACTCTAATTAACTGACTATAAATAAAATTGGGAAATTCCTATTATAATTTCCAAGATTCTGTGTTTAACCCTAGACCAATAACACTATATAGTTCTTGCTTTCTTGGTCTTGCCTTCCTGCATAAGACTTGAGAACCACCAAGCATAAAATTTTCCATTCCAGATTTAAGCAAAAGCAGAGCATAGCTAGTGTAAATCATAGATAGTGGTGGGTAAACCATGATTTACAGTTTAGTGAAATGTGCAGATCCAGCTAGTTGCAAAACCAGCAGTATTGATTACCTTCAATTTGGCTCAGAGTATTGGACTCAGTGGTATGGAATAGCAACGGCTTCCATATTATGTGGTTTAACTTAGCATTTTTTTCAAACTTAGCTCCTGTGATTTGGAGGAGGTGAAAGTGGCTTAGTGCGAGGATAGCAACATAAGGTCTGGAAGCAACAGATTGCTCCACTGAAATTTGGCAGGATACTGTAAATTTTGTGTGTCTGTGTTTTTCAATGCAATAATGCCCTATGTTTTATTAACTTATTTTTATTTATCAAATTTAGAGGCTGCCCATCTTGCTCACAGAGTGGCTCTGGGTAGTGTACAGTCAAAATAGAAAAACCATACAAAAATGTCTACTTAGGTAATAAGAGGCAGATAAAACAAGGATAGAATAACTAAAGTTAAAAGGGCAAGGGGAGGACCTTAAAGGCACTAACCAACCCCAAGCTTGTATGTTCTTCTGTGAGTCCCATGTGAGTTGGCAGAGCTAGGTCCAGTGGTGGGATCCTCCCAGCTTAACAACCAGTTCGGTGATCCAGTTGCGTGAGCGGTTTGAACAAACCTTCACTTCCGGGTTTCTTTGGAGGAGTAACACAGCTGATCTGCGCAACAGTTGGCTCTGCCACATGAATCAGCTGAGGAGATAAAGGTAGAAAAATAGCGCAAGTGGGTGGGCCCATCTGATTGCCAGGGTGAACCGGTTAGCTCCCAGCTGATCCTCAGAGCTACCGGTTCACCCGAACTGGTCCGAACTGATAGAATCCCACCACTGGCTAGGTCTTCAAATTGTTGAAAGGCCAGGAGAGTGGGGGCCCACTTCTCCTCTGGGGGAGGAATATTCCAAAGGGTCAGAGCAGAGAAGTCTCTCTTCCTGGGCTCTGCCAGTCAGAATTCTTTACTTGACAGCACCTGTAACATATCTTCTCTGCCAGACCTGGTGGGATGGGCCAATATAGCGGGGAAAAGATAGTCCCATGTCACATATATGCATAGATGCGTTAAGATCCTAGAAATGTTAACATGTTTATTTTGAGTAAGTCCTTTACAGGATTTGACCCCACTGTCTATAATCACATCCCCATAGAGTTAAAGCCAAGTTCCTTTGTTTCTGAGAGAAAGAAACTAGAGAAAAATACCATATGATCAAAATATGAGCCGCTGGGAAAAACATTTCTTCCAGAACCAAGTTGTACATTAGGCGATATTGAAATAATTATAAATAAAAGACCAAACATATTAGCCACCTCCTGCTGACATATTTACATATGTTGAACTACAAGTACATGATTTCTAGAAAAAAATGCCAGAACACCATAGTCATTAAGCAAACCAATGGTATGTATCAGTTCAAAGTAAATGTTGTTTTTGTAAAACTGGAAAAATCTGGTAATGCTGCAAATGGTTGTAAATGCAGTCTGGTTGCTGAGTCCTGAAGTGTGATCCCATAGGTGGGGCCCCGACTATCATAAATTTGTAAATATCCCTAGGGAGATCTGTCATAATTTCAAATGGTTGCTAACTGACTAATTGTAAATCAAAGACTACCTGTAGTGGGATATTCTACAGTCATACCATGTGAAATCTCACTTTACTTTTTCAAAATATATATGTGTCCCAGAAGCTGAATTTTGCATACAATAGCTGGCATGCATGGCATTATGATTTAATTCTATATTTAATTGACCATATTTAATTTGTCAGAAGATGGAAAAGATGGGAGTCTGCATCCTCCTCCCTCTCCAATTAGAAAGCCAACTGGTTGACTCTGGGCCAGCTGAAATCTGTTAGCTTAATGCTTTGTTTTTCAGCCTTAGCAGTTCTGAGATGTGTGGACTTCAATTCCCATATTCCTCAGCCAGCAATGCTAGCTGGAAAAATTCTGGGAGTTGAAGTCCACGCTTCTTAAAGCTGCTAAGGTTGAGAAACACTGGCCTGATCTTGCTGGAGAAAGCCATGCATATGCATGTTTGGATTCTCTGGATGATGAGCAAGAAATGAAAAAAATAAAATAAAAGTAAAGTAAAGTAAAGTAATGCTCTGCTTTTTGACCCAGATGTTAATGGTGCCCTGAAACACAAATCAATAACGTTCTTCTAAAGCTATGTAGAATGATGACAACATTACAATCAGCTGGTGTAATCGAAAGCAGGTTCTTCAAAAGGTTCAGCCAAATGGATATGAAATGGCTATAAGAAAAAAAAGCATTGGATTCTTCAGGGAGAGCTTAGCAAGGGGGAGGGGTAATTAATGAATTCTTATAGTAGTGCACAATATTTCGATACTATTGAGTTTTCAGATTATGTTATCAGACTGAAAGTGGCAAATGAGGATCAGGGATGACCCCAAAAGCTGGGATGGTTAGATAATTGTCAGTAGCACAGAACCAGCAGAGTGTGTGTGTGTGTGTGCACACAATAATACAGAGATATGCCCTAACAGAAGAATCACCAAGCATTTAAATGCAGCCTATAAACATTCTGACTTCAGTCTTTTGGTGGGTAGGACGACAAGAATAAGTGTGTTATAGCACAGAACCTCTACAATTCTGTTCTCAATACAAATTGCAGTCATGTTCAACCGGGAATGTAGATGTGGTTTAGCATATTAATAATTCAATTCATGTAATCACAACTTTCCCTAAAACAAATGCTTTAAGCAACTTTTTTGCTTCCCCTGCTATTGTCCAATTCTTACAAAAAACTCTATTCCGTAGCATTTTCCCCCTTTATCGTGGAATTTCTTTGTATTTGGTACCTTTTTGTAAACCTCTGATTGCCTTAATCCAATATTTAAACCCTGATTTATACTGTTCAGAATTAAATATGTACTTCCCTTTTTACTCCAAAAATATGGTTTCATCATATACACATAGCAGTTAATGAAGGCATTAATTCAGGGTGTGCACTGGATTTAGCTATAGCCTGAGTTTCAAGGGAACGTGGGATAATTTAAGTAGAGCAAAACAGATTGGTCTGAGCCTGTTTTCTATAGTTATGTGCCAACAAAGCTGTGGTCGCAATCAATTTCTCATGAGTGCTAACATGCTCCAAATGGCAACACCATGGCAGACACAACTTAAGCTATTTATCCAGAGGAGGGATATTTGGATTGAGTATTGGATGGTTCTGCTCTTCTGTCAGAGTGGCCTTTATGATTAGACCATGATGATGATTGAAATTATACTTTGCAGCTTGTTGTTTAGTTTGGATGAAAGACTGGGTGCAGCTAAGAAATAGAAGGTTATTGGAGTGAGAAGGACATGATTTGAGGTTAGGTGGCATGGCTATTTATGGTATCATAAAGTCAAGGTTAATATAAATGTTAAAAATCATTTTATTAGATGTGCCATGTTGAGATTATAGAATAGATGTCAATGTAGGCTTGTTCGAAAATACTGCTGCGGCTCTCACCACAAGAAGCATATTATTGATGAGAAATGATAACTAATCATAAATAGTTAACATATGGTGACATATTGGAACTTTCTCAGGGAGATTTCAAAATAAAAACAAGAGAAGACATACATGTCAATGATATTCTTATCTACAATTATTAGAAAGATTTAAAGTAGATGAAAAGACTTTTGGTTTTGAATAATGTAAGAATGAATTTGAAACAGAATTAGGTACAGATGATGAGCGTGTTATTACTGAAGTTTATAGACTTTTATTAAAATTTAAAACAAAAGAAGATCAAGTAAAAGAATATATGATAAAATGGGCTAAAATTTTGGTTATAATATACACAATAGAACAATGGGAGAATATGTAGATGAAAGGACTAAAATTCACCTTATGTTATAATCTTAAAGACAACTTTTATAAAAGAATGTATCACTGGTATTTGTCACCACAAAAAATTGACTAAAATGTAAAAAGATACTTTGAATATATGTTGGAAATAAAAACAAGAGGGTTTTTTTTAATCACTCTTGGTGGTGTAGAAAGTCAGCTCCCACACACCCTCCTAGAGAATGCAATATTTTGGGGAATATTAAAAAGGTAGGATAGAATATTTCCCCTAAAGGAGAAATGGGGGGGGGATCTTAAGGGAGGCAGAAACCAGCCCCAGTCTCCCTGCCCCAAGCAAAAACTGAGGAGGCCAGCTTTTAGAAATGCAGATTTGGCAATCCATTCAGAAAGACTGGGCCAGACAGAAACTTCAGATAAGCTAAAGGTTGACAAGATTAGCTCAAACACCTAGAATTTGCATTTCTCCTTTTGCCTCATACAGCCAGCCATGACCCCTACATGACCTCATAGAGATCCAGAAGGTATAAAACCCACCCACTCTCAACTTTATTTTGTCAGCTGTCCCAGAACTGCATGTTGTGTGTGTGTGTTGGTTCTGTTCATCAATAAACAGAATCTTTCTTTCCAATCAGCCTCCATTTTATTCCTGGCTTGGAACTGAACCTGGATTTTTCTTCCAACAGTGGACATGTAAAAAAGCTTAAAACATTTGCATTGAAATAAAGATAAAGGGAAAGGGAAAGGTTTCCCCTTACCAATCATGTCTGACTCTAGGGGGCTTATCTCCACGGATACAGTATCCGCCTGGACTACTGTAATGCTCTCTACATGGGACTCCCTTTGAAGAGTACCCGGAGGCTCCAGCTGGTCCAAAATGCGGCCGCGCAGGTGATTATGGGAGCGACATGGC
>JANHZT010003270.1:96761-106893 GCA_032468215.1 Stegonotus admiraltiensis | reverse complement strand
ATCCCTGACCTACACACCTTTCGTCGTGCCCTCAAGACGCTATTGTTTCAACAAGCTGGGCTGGCCTGAATACCAAGATCAATTTTAATTTGGGTTGTTTCTGTCTTAATTAAAATGGGACAAATTATTTAATTCCTTTTTTAAATTTTATATGTGTTTGTTTTTACTTTTGGCTGTGCACCGGCCTGAGTCCTTCGGGACAAGGGCGGTAGAAAATTTTTTTAAAAATTAATAAATAAATAAATAAATAAATAAATAAATAAATAAATAAATAAATTAATTAATTAATTAATTAATTTCTTAGCTGAGAGAACCAGCATTGTCCAAAGATATTTCTGTGGTCATGTGGCCAACATCACTATATGCCAAGGCACATGGAACACTGCTACCTTCCCACCAAAGTGGTATCTATTTATCCACTTGCATTTGCATGATTTTGAACTGCTAGGTGAGCAGGAGCTGGAGCAAGTAACGGGGGCTCACCCTGTTGCCCAGTGCTCAGATCTTGAATTCAGGCTGTCAGCTTTCCAGCTAATAAGCTCAGCATCTTTAACCACTGAGCCATTGTGCCCCCCCTTTTTTGCATTGAAATCATACATTAATTTAAAGGATTTTAAAGATTAAGATACAATTGAAACCAGAGATGTTTCTTTTGGTACTGATTGACTGAAGCTGGAAAAACCCGTGCAACTTTGTTTTTATATCTGATAAAGGCAGCTAAACTTTTATATGTGCCACAGGAGAAAGAGAAGGAAAATACTCACCATGGAAGAGTGATGCAAAATTGATAGCTTTGATTAGAGAAAAGACTTTGATTAATTTTAATGCTGATTAGAAACCTCTTTTGGATGTTTTGTGTGAGACAGGAAAAAAAATGAAAATAGGATACGTGGGTCTGATGATTAGAAAAAATAGTTGATAATAGAAAATATAAAAGTAGTGTTGTAACCTTAGACTAAGAGATCAATTTAAATTTATAACTGCTGTAAAAGAAAATCAGAAATCATTTCTTTATATTTCTTTTTCTTTCTTTTTTTCTGTACTAACTTTCTTTTTTCTTTCTCTTACCTTAATTATTAGTTTCTGTTAGTTTTTTTAAAAAATCTTTTTGGGATGAAATGTCTAGCTATCAAAAATGATTAGACCGTGATCAAACACCAGTGCTCACCTGAATCATATAATCTTGCTTATCAGACAAGGTCCTGTAGGAGGAGGCGGGAAGTCAAGAAATCTTTAATTGTGACATTTACTTCATGACACGATGTCATTTCATTTTAAATGTTTTTTAAAAGTTTCACTGGTTAGCTAACCTGGTTTTGCTGCAACCAGATTTATTGTGGAGACCAATAAATGCCCCAGCAACTACCGTAGCCCACTCCTAAACTGTTCCCAAAGATTTCCTGTGCTTGATAGGTAGATATGGGTTGCTAAATCTGAACTTACCCTTTTCTGCCTCATCCAAAGCCTGTTTCAACCAATAGCCCAGACCCCAGCATAACAGACAAGAGCAAAGTCCACCAGATCTACGGTAAGTAATAAATCCTAGCGAAAAAGGCAAGATTTTTAGTAGCTGAATATAAAATCAGCTCAAGGCCAAACCTTCTTTTTCAGCACTGGGTCTTCTTTAAAAGGCATACTTTCCCCTGCAGACTTCAGTCCTCTACCCTAACAATTTCTCTGAATATACTCATTTCAGAATGTGGACACTCAGCTAGATTATTTATGTCAAGGAGCTTCTTCCTGAAGCCTGGCATGTCTATGTCTCTTACTCTTGATTCAATTTGTTATTCTTGGACACTCAAGGGACTCAGAAAAGTTCCAGTTGCAATCTGGGCCTGCATGAGAGATAGAAGGGTCAAATTCTTCCACGCTGGCTGGCGCTTGGCCCCCTAAGTTTCCAATTTTCTTTTGTCTGGCTCCTTCTAGCCCCCAGAGAATGAATTTCTGTACAGACCAGGGGCATATTTGTCTCAAATTTGACAACAGACTTCCCTACAGATGGAGAATTCAGGTTTTTAAAAAAGGACTGTACAACTTCAGCAAGGTTTATGAAAATTGGGACCCATCAACTTGCTGAAACCCAAGACTCCTCATGACTATAGTTGTTAAATTGTTTGATCCAATTACCCCTTTTCCTATTCTCGAATACTGTAATATCATTACCTCCATTAAAAACAAAACAAAACAGAAAGTTATTTTATACAAATTTCTCGGCATTGGCTGTTCTAAACTGAATCCCCCAACTCTCGAACAAGCAATTACGAATTGTTCCATTATCCCCAGGATCTGCCCAAATCACTCCCAGTTTAAGAATTTCTGCCTTGTGATGTCAGCCAGAATATTTTTGTAGTGTTATTTTTATTTGTATCCAGGCCAGTAATAGCTATCAACTTCATTGTTTCTTGTTCATATAACACTGCCATATTGTGTCACACCAAACCATAAAACCAATCACAAGGCTAAATTAATATGGTTGAGTAATTTAAAGTTTACTATAGGAGATAAACATTGTCCTTAGAGAGTGATAAGACTGGCAATTCTCTTCTTACATCAGTGATAAGAAATGAGTAGCTCTCCAAATAGCTATTACAATTCCCCAGTGTTTCACCAGTATGGCAAGTGATAAGGGAGTTATAGTTTGGAGGACTTCACATTCCCTGTCTCTGTAATACAGAATAAGACAACTGCTTCTAGTGATCTGTTATTACAATTAAGGTCTACTATTTATTATGTGTATAATCTGTTCTTCCCTAGACTATTCATTAACAAGAACCATCTACTGTTGGGAAAAAAAATGATAGTTCTGCTATTTAATTGTAAACGCATTTTACAATTCTGCAGTAAGGTCCTTTCAAGAATCTATGCATTACTGGGAATCTTATGTCTAAAATTACAAACCCAAGAAATTAAATGGTTAAACTAGTCAACAATAGTCAAAATAGAATCAGATTGGAATCAAAAGTGTACTTTCTTGAATTATACTGCACTTCATCGCATTTCTACCCACCTTTACTTTTGACAACTCAAGGAAGTATATATAATGCTGCCACGTCCTAGTTTTCCCACAACAGTCCTGTGAGGTGTCTGGACTAAGAAAAAATGCCTGGCCCAATATCATCCAGATGGCTTCCGTTTCTAAGAACTCACAGTCTCCTGGTTTCTTGTGCAGCACCTTAATCATTACATAAAATGCCAATCCAATAGTGATACTTCAAAGTCTCTTGTACAGAGATTACCAAATCTCTTGAATGGATCTGTGGGAAATGGGGCACAACATTCATCCTGATTCAGATAAATGATGGTCAACCTTTTAAATTCTCCACCAGCAGAAGAATGTGTGATGAGCTCTGCTAGAACAGATCAAAGATTTCTGTCATCAGATGTTGGCCAACCTAATGCCTATGAAAAACTGCTAAGAGAACAAAGCTCTTATCTTCTCCAGCTATTGGTTCCCAATATCTTCTGCTTTTAATTCTGCAATTAGCATATAGTCATAAGAATAGTCTCGTCCACCATGAATATGTCTAATCCCATTTCAGACAGTCCAGCCGGCAGTCATTACCACATCTTATAATAATAACTTTAGCTATGAATTAGATGAAGAAATTGGGTGCTTTTCTGTACTATTTTTTTATTGGCAAAATATTTTATTCTCCCATCCCCCACTCCTAAGATATTGGGCATCTGTTTTGAAAGTAGAAATGTATTTCTCTTCAAGATGAAAAAGCCATGGGAAAACCAGCGGAATAGACCAGAGAGACAATAAAGTCCTACACCGTATGGTAAAGATGCAAGGGAGATAAGGAACTATATCTCATAGATTCAGAGCTACAGTGAAAATTTCCTCTGTCCCCAATAATCAAGATAAGACTAAATTAAGGCATTTATTGTATTCATAAATGCTCCTACCTCTACGTGCTGATACGTATCATGGCAGATTTCTCCAGCTTGGTGTCTCCTTGTGTTGGACTACAGAACAAACTGCCTTTGGGCCATGGGCCATATGAATAGGAAAGAGGGAAATGATCATCAATTACATTGGGACAGGCTGCAGTTTAGTGTACTGATTATCTAATGCTATGACTAGTCTCCTTGAAAGGCATCTATGAGAGTTAAAGCAAGTCAAAGTCTTTCTTTACTATTACGGTTTTATGCACAGTACTGTACTTTTTCTTATCTTTCTATATTAGCCCTTTAAAATCTCAATTTTCTGCTGATCCTTTAAAAAACAAAAACTCAATGTGGCTCAGAAACGAAATAAAGGCACTTGAGAAGAGGATATAGCAGTGAGATTAATTTTCTCCTGGAAAAGAAATTCAAGAGAAGTTCTGAACTTTTACTCTGTGAAAGGATCCCACCTCTCCACAATCAGAAGGGGCCACAATTTTTAATCAGTACCCCTTTACTGGCTTGCTGTTTCTGCATAAATGTAACCCCATCAACTGGAGTAAATAAACAGCCAGGCAGTCCCAGACAATAGGCCTTGGCGGTGAATTAATAAACTCTGCCTCTTGCATTAGCAGAGTGTGACTGGAACTGGCAGGGGCTCCTGGCTGGGCTCCAGAAACCATTATTGCAAGACAGAGCCAGAGGAGACTTGGCACAAAGCAGGGCCCACAGCTGGAGATTAGGTAACAGAGTCAGAACACTCAGAGAGCTGCCAGGGTGTTGGCCATTGTGCCTAAAGAGAGGGTAAAAAGTCTGTTTTTTGAAGCCCAGAGCTGCACGCACACATAATCTCCATAAAGTACAGCATACAAACTGCAGCAGGGCCTTCCTTCCTTCCTTCCTTCCTTCCTAAAAAGTTTCTATATAGGTTTGCTTAGTTTTTGTCACCCTGTCTTAATTGTTCTCCCTCTTAAGTATAATGAGACAATCAGATCCATCTTTTTATTTTTATGTATTAGTTTGTCAAACATGTACAAGATTATTATTATTATTATTATTATTATTATTAATAATAATAATAATAACAACAACAATAATCATAATATGCTGACCTTCTCCCGAAGGACTCAGGGTGGTGTACAGCCAAGTTAAAACACATAGATAGAAAATATAAAAACAATTTAAAACGAAATTAGACAGTTTGGCCCATAACTAATTAAAAAACCAATTTTAAACCAGATTAAAAGATTAAAAAAGAGTCATGCCAGCCCAGCTTGTTGGAATAGGTGAGTTTTGAGGGCACGGCGGAAGGTGCGTAGGTCCGGGATCCTACGAATCTCCGGGGGTAGTTCGTTCCAGAGGGCAGGGGCAGGGGCCACAGAGAAAGCTCTCCCCCTGGGGGTCACCAGTCGGCATTGTTTGACCGACGGCACCTGGAGGAGACCCTCTGGCAGGTATGCAGGTATGGCCATGTTCATTTTCATAGCAGGTATATGAACATGGACATGAACGAAGGAAATGAACACAAATAAATGGGGACAGTAGGACAGGGATGGTAGACACGCTGGTGCGCTTATGCCCGCCCCCTTTATGGACCTCTTAGGAATGGGATGAGGTCCACAGTAGACAGTTTAAGGTTGAAGCTGTGAGAGTTTGAGGATGTAACAACAGAGTCAGGTAGAGCATTCCAGGCGTTGACCACTCTGTTGCTGAAGTTGCATTTTCTGCAATTGAGTTTGGAGCTTGAGTTTGTATTGATTGTTTGCCTGTGTATTATTGAGGTTGAAGCTGAAGAAGTCATTGACAGATAAGACATCGTAGCGGACAATTTTGTGTACTATGCTTAGACCACAGGTGGCACAGTTCCAGATTGTCCAAGCCCAAAATTTCAAGCCTGGTGGCATAAGGGATCATTTATGATCTTTTGGAGATCATAAAATGATATGCCAGATTATTATCATAAAGTTGCCAAAAAACCTCACTCTATTATAGCAGAATTCTCAAGGTGAGTCCTGTGCTTGCTTGGTCAAGTAATGTTGCTTCCAAGCTTCCAAAAGATCTGTAGTTGTGAAGGGAACGTACTGAAACAAAGGCTGTATTTCAGCCACTCCTTGGGCATTTATGACAGGTTGGTCTACCTGTCTCAAAGGTGCCAGGAGATCCTTTAGAGCCGCCTCAGTTCTTGCGGTGGCCAAGTCCCTTAAAGCTGCCTCTGCCCTTGCAGTAGCTGCATGGGTCTGTACCCCAATCGGATCCACACCACCTACAGCCCCTTCCATATCTCCGCTCTCTTCCTCCTCACTTACACCGGTTTCTCCTCCCGAGGGACTGGTCTTAATCACTCCTCCTCTAATATCTTTAGCTTGCCTTTGATCTCCTATTGCCCCCCCTCCAACAGCACCTGCATCAGCTAGTGGTTGGTAAGCCGGTAGCGGTGGCAGCAAGGGGGGCGGCAGTGGCGGAGCACAGGGGAGAGGTCTAGCTACTTCCTCTTCCTCTTGACTCAAGATTTTCCATTCTCTACGTAATTTTTGTGCTGTATCCTTTTCCTTATTCTCCTTTACAGCCTTCCTCCTACCACCCCTGCCTTTCAGTCTAGCTACGCACAACCGTATCATCTCCGCCTGGCACTGTAACAATTCATCTGCCTTTTCAGTTAATGCATTCACCCACTGGTCTATATAAAGAAATTGGTCCGGATATTTGTCCTTCGCTACTACTATCAATCCCCACAATTCATCCGCAACCTCCTCTTTAAAGGTTCCCTCTTGTGGCCACCCAGTCCCCAGTTGGGGCCATACCTCCTGACATAGAAATTTCAAACTGTCCTTTGTTCCTTTGGGGAAATAACTATCAAAGCCCTTAAGCATGCAAGCCAATGGCGTGCGTGGCACACTCTGGCTCCCCCCCATCCTAGCACACTGTCACCGGCTCGCAACCCCGGAACTCACGGCCACTAACGAGAACCGCGGTGACTTAACCTTCCCACACAATTACCTCACACGGACTTCACTAGGACTGTTGTCCCGAGTCCAGGGGAGAGATCAGGTCCCCTCTTCTGTCCTCAACTGAGACAGGTAACACAGTTTAACACATACTCGCCTGAGACGTCTTCACTCCTTATACGTCCTGATCAGGAATAGTTCAGACTTGCTTTCCTACACTGCAGGTTCTTGGATCCGCTTGTAGCACCGTCGGCCTCACGGGGAAGTCGCTGCCGTCTCCTGGAAGTCTAAGGCTCATGTGGCGCCTGGAGGATATTCAGGAGCGGCCTCCCAGCGGGCCTGAGGGATCAAGTGGTCCTCAGCAAAATATTGCCTCAGCCTTCAGAGTCCTGCTGCGGTCGCCATGAAACTGTTGTAGGAAAGACAGGACTAGGCCAAGCACTTCAATGCAGGAAAGTTTTATTGCGCAGGTTCAAACAGCAAACACATTGCAAAATGTCTGAACCCCGAAGGGTCCACAAAACTAAGCTTTTATCCTCTAAATTACACATGTCTTACCTATATACTTCCAAGACGTCACATCTTATACATATATAGTAAAAGAGGAATTGAAACACGCCTAGGTCAGACGTGCAGTGGTCGATAAAACAGAGTCAGGGTGTTACAGAAGCAGAATAAGGGAGTTGCACTCTTATCATGAGTTGTACATGACAGGGGAGTAAAATACAGAAGTGAACAACAGGATGCATCTGTCTGGGTCAGCCTGCACTGGTACAGATAAAGATACCTTGTGCCATATCAGCAACTCCTTCCAGGCATAAGGGAGGAACTCCCAACCAGACCGAGGTTCAAGGCCTATAATATTGAAACTTAAAACCAACCTTGGTCTGAACCAAAGTTTGGCCTAACTCAGAACCATTTATAACTCTTTGTGACTGCTGTAGCCAAAGTTCACATCTGAAAAAGTGAAGATAATTATTTTATAATGTTTTCTAAAGATACAGTAGGTGGTTCTGTCCTGAAGTCACCCTATGGCTCTACAGTCACATTGCTGATAGTTACCTCCCTAGAGAGATTGCAGTGATGCCAAAGGAGCGCGAGTGTGACATTTTTATGGTGAATATCCCATTCCATAATTGTGAAATGCAAAATTTCTCTCCTCTGATGATATTTGTTCTCTTGCGGGAGACAAATTATTGGCTCTATGTCCATTTTTCTAGTAATGTAGGACAAGCTACTATGAGTCCACAGGTTGCTAGCATCTTCATAAGAAAATAAAAATTTGGCTTGTCCCAAAGGTGCTTTTTCAAGAGGCAACTGGACTCCCTTGTTTTTCTTTGAAGACGGTTTGCTTCTCATCCAAGAAGCTTCTTCAGCTCTGATTGGATGAGAAGCGAAACGACTTCAAAGAAAAACAAAAAAGTCCAGTTGCCTCTTGAATAAGCACTTTTGGGACAACCATGACCTGGATGACTGAGAATCTCCATAGACGAAAACCTGGCTTATTTTTAGGATTTAGAATAACCTTCCTAGTGTAATACAGTATGCATGCAACAACATGCATGAACAGTTTGACAGCAGCTTCAGCCCTAAACATTGTCTTGTCTGAAAAGCAACATTTGCATTAAAAAGTGACAGGGGTATGGGATGCTTAAAGTCCCCCCGCCCCCACTGCTTCCCTTATGAACCAGGGGTGGGTTCCACTTACCTTTACTATTGGTTCACAGCGCTACACATGCGCAGATCACCCATGATGATGTCGTCGCAGGTGGGTGGAGCCTCCTGCTGGTTTTACTATTGGTTCTATAGAACTGGACTGAACCGGGTGGGGCCACCCACCACTGTTATGAACCTACAATTAATCCATTTGGATCTTTGTGTATCTAGATGACAACACCTACTCGACTTTGGCAGATCTTGCAAAATTAAGCAGAAATAGGCCTATTTAATGCTTGAATGAGAAACCAACAGGAATATCAGCGAGGTAAGTTTGGCAGACTGCACTGTTTTTTCCTGTTGTTAATGTTTTTGTCCATAAAGTTGCTAAGAGTCAAAGTTAGTTCTAAGGAGCCTTTTCTTAAAAGAACCTTATTTGCTTAAGGAAGCCAGTGGAAGACAAGACAAAGCTACAAAGGAGACATTCTCTAAAAGAATTTTGGGAACTGGGCAGGGGGCTTAGTAACATCTTGCCTTGCTCCCTGCAAATTTCCTTGTTTCCTCAAGGATGCTTCACAGCAGAGATGATTGTCAGTGCCATTACAGTTGCAAGTTCACAGGTGACCAAGGAGTTTGCACTGGTGCCCCTTTTGGTCGTTCTGTGGAAGTAGAAAATATTCACTTCTGAACTATTAAGAACATAAAAACAAACGGTTTTGTCAAATGCAGTTCTTAATGCTCTATATTTTCTCAATTGCTTTTTTTAATATGAAAGTTAAAAATTGGTCCTCTTTTATCCAGAGTGGAAAAATTGACAGATATATAGTTATTGTTTGCATTAAAGTGAGGTTGGTGACAAAACACTTATCTTTTGTCTTGTTTTTTGAGTTGGAGTATCTCTGGTTATAGCTTGTATTCAAAGGATAAAATATTCCTTTTTGTATTGGAAAGGCAGGCAGGCTGGATAGCAAGAAAGGTAAAATTGGATCTTCTCAGGTGTATTGCAGAAACATTAATATTTTTGTGCAAAACAAAAGTAGTGAAGTTCCATATTTACAGTGAAACATTACATGAGAAAAATGCTTTTGCTCGCCAGTTTGGCTTGACTTTGAGCATTTGGCTTAATACCTTGAGAAAAAACATTGTGTTGATTAGCAGTGATCTTGCTTGCCATAGCTGAAAAATTATCATCAGAATGAACAGAGTTCTTTTTTTTTTAAGAAATGAAGCCATAAATATGGATAAAGTGAGAATGGACTAGGTATAATCCACAGAACGTATGCATACGAACACAGAAGAAAGAAAGAAAAATCTGAAGACATGATTGATTCTGGTGAGAATCCTTTTATAAATACAGTACATAAATAAATAAATATAACAAAAGTCAGCTTCTTATTAACAGAATAACAGAGTAACCGGTGAGTCCCGGTAGGGCTTGACAAAGGGACCTTGGAGATCTTCTAGTCTGACCCCCTGCTCAGGTAGGAAACCCGATATCATTTCACACAAATGGTTGTCCAATCTCTTCTTAAAAACTTCCAGTGTTGGAACACCCACAACTTCTGGAGGCAAGTTGTTCCACTGATTAATTGTTCTAACTGTCAGGAAAATTCTCCTTAGTTCTAAGTTGCTTCTCTCCTTGA
>JANHZT010003270.1:26620-42466 GCA_032468215.1 Stegonotus admiraltiensis | reverse complement strand
AAATAACCCGGTCCAATGCCATGGAGCGCTTTAAAGGTGGTCACCAACACCTTGAATTGCACCCGGAAGACCACTGGAAGCCAGTGCAGCTCGCGCAGGAGAGATGTTACATGGGAGCATCGAGTTGCTCCCACAATTACCCGCGCGGCCGCGGGTAATTGTGGTCTTTCTCCAGTATATCTTCCTGGATTAATTACCGCGGGTAATTAATGGTCTTTCTCCAGTATATCTTCCTGGAGCGATTTCATACACTGACCACCTTATTCTTGGATTTAACCAGGAAATCTCTTTTGAAAGTTACGGCAAAGGGCAGTGAATTTGTCTTTCCCAAAAAGAAAATCAATTCCAGGTTCTCTTCTTTTATCCAATTGTCCCCCTGCCCCTCCCAACCCAACTCCTGATTCTGTAATCTTCTTCCAACTGTATTAGAGAAATTCTTACTTAAAATCAGTGAAGGAAAAGTACTAGGCAGGAAACTTAACTTGCTCGAGGGAGGAAGAACCATTTGACTAGGAAGGGAAGCAACTGTTAGAAGGAAACATTAAGAAATGCATCATGTTGCTGTGTCATTTAATCTCTCTCTCCAAATATAGGACTGGAGTTAAATAAAAGTTTTGTAGAGGAAAGTTTCTTGGCTCAATCTTTGGAATTCCAGATAAAATCTGACTCATATTCTAAAGTGTCACTGGCAGAAAGGGTACAAAATAATAAAAAATAATGAACTAAAGGGACTAATTGTGCTTGCATATTCACTATTTCTTACATTTCTTTCTACTCCTATACCATCTTTGTGGTATAATTTCAAAGTTACAAGTCATATTGCAATATAATTATTGAGAGAAGAGATACATCTATAATACCTGAGCTTCATAGCGTCGTTTGACACTTGTTGACAACTTTTCTTGTGGAATAATGCACACATTTGGTATTACTACCGTACCGTGTGATTCAGACAAACCTGAAATGCAGAATGATTTAGTTAAAAGTTCCACAATTTCTCATAGGTGCACACTAGAACTGAGACTATAAAAAGCTTTGTTTGAAAATCTGTCTGTACCCTCAGATTTTTGATGCTGGACCATACACAAGTATTTTAAAGGAATAATAATAATAATAATAATAATAATAATAATAATAATACAGACTGACAAAGTTTCGGAACACAATACCCCGGATATCACGATTGTGGAGAAGAAAAAAGTGTGGATCATCAACATTGCCATACCTGGTGACAGCAGAATCGACGAGAAACAATTTGAAAAAGTCACCAGATATCAGGACTTGAGAATCAAATTGCAGAGACTCTGGCATAAACCAGTGCAGGTGGTTCCAGTGGTACTCAGCACACTGGGTGCTGCGCCGAAAGACCTAGGCAAGCACTTAAAAACAATTGGCGCTGACAAGATCACCATTGGTCAGCTGCAGAAAGCCACCTTGCTGGGATCTGTTCGCATAATCTGCTGATACATCACTCAGTCCTAAACACTTGGGAAGTGTTCGACTAGTGATTTGGGATACGAAATCCAGCATTGTTATCTCATTTGCTGTGTATATTGTCATTTTGTGTATAATAATAATAATAATAATAATAATAATAATAATAATAATTCCTTTCCTTTTAAACTGCCCCACATATCTTGTATGATAAAAGGCCTTATATGAATACTAATCAACATAAAACAGTTATGCATTCATTTATATCGTTCATTCTATTTAAACACCTTGGAGGAGGATTGCTTTCCCATTTTAATCTCTACCTCTGCTACATAAATAACAAGATTTCTGAAAATACAACACACTAGTCATTACATACCTGAATTACTGGAAAATGATCCTTTTAGATTTTGTGTTGCGACATTATCAGAAATTTCTCTAAAATAGGATTCAAAAATCAAAGTTTGTTATTCAATACTGTTTTCAAAATAACAGATTAGGACAGAAATTGATATTTATAAATAATTGAAAGCATTTGTACATTTATTTGTGAATTATCAAGAACTGCTAGATAGTGGTAAAAATATAATAAATATAATATATATTATAAAAATATAATAAATATAAAAGATTACTTTTCAGCATAATTCCGTATCTTTGTAACATTCACAGAGCTATTTCCAGACTTAATCCTTTGTGGGAGGAAGTCATATTTCAGCATTTTCCAGGCCTAAAACCAAATTGTTTTAAAAGACCTCCCAAACCTTCCATTTTATGGAAGTCTCAAACTAATTCAGTGTATATTGCAAATAAATAATTTGAATTCCATCTGATATTTACACAGGGAAGATTTTTGCACCCCCCAAACCTATAGCCTCAACTTTTATAACATTTCAGTTTAAAACATATTACAATAAAGGCAAATCGCTGTATGATGCACTGTTTATAGTCTTTGAGGTAAATCACTGAAAAAGCAGTGGTATGGTATTTCATTTTCCTCCTGCAAATATTCATTGGTCTTCAAATTATAGTACTTGTTGCTACCTGCTATTTCTTTCATCATAGAATTTGGTCCTCAGTTTCTGGGCCAGATGATCTACTACATCAGACTCCAAGATTCTTTTTTCTGTCTGCCTTTCTCTTTCAAATGATTTTACCTGCAAAATAGCCCCACAAAGTGTTTTAGCCTTTATATTGATAAATCTAAAGAATGAATTATCAGATTTAAATCAGGAAATGGATGAGATGCAAGTAAATGACCCCTTAAAAAAACAGCAGCCTTAAGGAATGAAACTAGCACTGATCAGTAAGACAAGTAAGGCCTTTGTAAGACCTTCCTTCATGGCTGATATCTGCCCCAGTTATATTCATTCAAAACTTTCAAATAGACATGAAAGCTGGCTGGGTGACTTTGGGCCAGTCACTTACTCAGCCCAACTTGCCTCAAAGAATTTATAGGGAAAATAGGAGGAGGAAGGAGAATTAGGTATGATCTCCTTGGGTTATTTATAAAAATAAAGGTGGGATAAAATTCTAGTAAATAAATACATGTACTGAGTGGACAGAGATAAGAAAGGAAGTATGGCATGATGCCGCCATCACATTTACCTTAACATGATTTCCTTCTTTATCATAAATGAGGGCCACATAGGTGATTCCAGAACATCTGCAATACTCCTGTAATTCTTCCTGGGACTAGCATGTTAAAAGGAATAAAATTACTTTTAAATTCTCAAAAACATTTGAGTAGTACTTGTCAACTAAACAGAAATAGATATAAATCTCTTTCTAACATAATGATTGGCCTCAAGCTTCCTTGAGGCCAATCATTATGCTATAGACTGACCTATCTTTATCTATTTTACCTAAATTTGTATACTATTATAATCTTCAAGGACTCCCAGTGCCTTACATTGAAACATTAAAAATAAAAAAGGAATTCCAAATATTAAGTACATACAGTAATATAAATATTAGTATAACATATTAAAATAATTAAACTGACCCATTATAAAACAGAGCAATGAACAATAAAAATAAATTTTATATGATTGATATGGAACTAATTCCATGGAAAAGATTAAAAATGATAATTTATCTAATAGTCCAAGTCTTTTAACACTCATACAAGAAACACCAATAAACTGTTTTAATTTCAATGTGAAAGATATATGGAATTTGTCCTGAAAAAAATAATGCTAGCAAATGCAGATCTTTACACTGAAATCAGTAGATTCTATTAGTGCGTGTGGCCCTCCAGAGCTCCGTTTTCGTTGGCAGAGCACACAGGCTGGTCCTTTGCTATTTCCAGGGCGGCCCCACGGGCCAGTTCTAAGCACCCCGCAGGCTGGATCTGGCCCTTGGGTCTTGAGTTTGATACTCCTGGTCTAGAGCAAGTACTTGGAGCTGTGGTAAGCCTGTAAGATGCCATACTTTTTTTTAAAAAAAACCCCTTACAAACTTCCCAACACCTTGAAATAATAAACCAATCTGTGATTGGTGATTTTCAAAGGCACAGGCAATAAGTTCACAAGTGAATTTTCTGGTAGTTGAAATTTTTCCTCTTTTAACGATAACCCCAAAACTTCTTTAATTTAGCTTTGCTTACTGTTCTATTCCTGATGCGCTTGGAAAAAGGAATGCATATAAGCCTAGAAACAACAATAATTAACATGTATAATAAATGACCACTTACCTGGGACCAGTCATACATAATTTCAGCTGCAATTCCTGCAGCCCAGAGCTTCTGAACAACATTTATGGCTCTTTCCATTGACTTCTGTCCAACACTAACAACTAACAAATCACAAGAGCTCACTGTAAACTAGAAGAAAAGAGAAATGGAAACCAGAATGTTACTTAATTGGATGGATTGTTCTGCAATTACTTAAACTAGAAAGGCAGGCAATGTTATTCTAAGGTTAAGATATTCTTGGTCACTTAATACGATTCATATTACAACTATGATCATGTTTTTTGAGATTCATGAGGAACCCCGCCCCACCCCCCACCCTCAAACAGCATCTTGGCTCTTCTGCAGAGATATATTAAGCAGTTTGACGTTACCATATTCTGCACTGTCCTCTTTTATTTGTCATTGCAATTAGGTACAATTACCTACAATTAGCTAATGGAAATAATAATCTCAATTTGAAACTGTGTTATCTCATTTCACTATTTAGATTGCTTGAGAAAGATCTATATTTCCTACCCTTTATGGAGTCTACCTGAAATATGCAAAGTAGAAAGACAAACATACTGGCTCTTCCATATTCAAAACTGTAGAACTTATTCTGTCCACAGCTATGCTGACTCCAACAGCTGAAGGAACCAGACCAACTGCATCTGGGCCTCTGAATTGTGAAATCTGCAGAAACCAGAAAAAAAAAACACTAGAAAATGATTAGAGTCTTTTCTTATACCTAATAGGACAAATTTGTAACACTTACCATATGATCATATCTACCTCCAGCAGCAAGAATGTCAGTAACTGTTCTTTGTCTCCGTTTAATGTATGCAATAAACTGAAATATAATTCCACTGTGTTGCTGTATTTTATAAACCAAGCCCAAATTTATGGATATCTGCAAGAGAACATTCTTATTTCATCATTTTAATCACACCTCAGAGGTAGCCAAGCCTCAAGCTACATGTGAGCCACAGGGACTCGTTTTCAATCTCCTGAAATTCCTAGAATGAGCTAAATTTTTTGGATACACCATTTGTTTTTCTGCAGTTTCACGCACCAATGCTGAGCTTGTGGCTACCATCTTGACTTTTTTGATGGCCCACCTCTGTGAGGTAAACAAGTGACATCTCCTTTGCAATGACATATTTACTGACTCTTAAACAGAATCAAATAATGTAGTTAAACCTGGAACTTGCTTATTTTTTTGTAAAACAATACTGCCTCCTTCAAGCTTCCAAACTTACACTATGCAAAATTTTACACCCAGGTCCCTCTTTCTCTATGATCTTTGAATATTCTTTATACACTTGACTGACCTAAAACCCTGTAAGAAATACTAATGATACAATCCACTTTGTTTTACAAACCTGGAATTTTACGCCAAGTTTTTTTAACAGACCCACTGTTTCCTCCAGGTCTTTCATGCCAAGTTTCACTAACAAGGCAACTCCTGTCTTTTGCTTCACCATAGTATTCAACAACGGGGTTAGATCTTGCAGCTCCCCTTTTTGCTCGATAAATCTGTAAAGTCGAACAAGCTGAAAAGACACATAAATATGAATGGCTGCATGCTGGAGTTCTGAACTAAAAGTGGAAAAGCCAATTTAACTTTTTATTATTTAACTGCTTTGACCTCAGTTTTTTTAAAAAAAATATACAGGTAGTTCTTGACTTACGACAGTTCATTCAAAGTTACATAAGAAGCTTATGCGTATGCGCAGAAGCAAAGTACGCATGGGAGTGAAGTGAGCACGCATGATTCCATTGCAAACCGGTAGTAAAGGTAAGTAGAGCCCACCCCTGCCCCTTGTGTCCCATTTTTGCCAAAAATGGGTCTGTTTTTCTCAAAAACAGGATGCGCAGAGGGTTTGGGAGGCCTGCAGAGTGCTCCTGGGAGCAGCTCCTAGTTTGGGAGGTGGGGGGAGGAAAAAACTGGACACACGAGGCCAAAAACTATTTTTTTCCCCTGTTTTCCTCTTCGAAATCTTAGTGTGTTTTATACTCTGGTGTGTCTTATAGTCCGAAAAATACGGTAACTGCCTTCACTGGAAATGGTGGGATACTTCAGAGATGTATCTGGGCCTTGAAAGTAGTCCAGGTTGAATTGTATAACACAGTCGATCATCAGCATAGGAAATGTTGTATGACATTTTGTATCATCTCATAAACTATTTTATGATAATTTTAATGTTTACAATTATAAAATGTTTCACAAAACTCACTGAATTTGAATTCCATGGGAGACATGAATCCCAAATTTTAGATACATTCTGTAAATTAGCCCATTTGAGCTACCTTGGTTTAAAAATTGTTACCCTATTATGCACCATTTTGCCCAGTTAAAGGTTATGGGAATGAGAGTTTTAGTAGTGTATGGACTAATCAAAGAAAGATTGCAAGACTGATGAATGGAACATAAACAATGTATAAATGAAACAATAAAATTAAATTTCAAATTACTTACATTATTTGATGAAAGGGAAAGATTGCAGAACTTGGCCTCTACTTCTCTTTTAGTTAGCTTTTCAGTCTGCAGTAACACAAATAATTGTAACAGGTTAATTGATATTTCTTTATCCCTGATTTTTAAAAAAATCCTGCAAATTTTACAAGTGGTTTTCCATTCTAACACCTACCTGTTCACCAATTGCAGGTTAATCATTAGCAAAATTATAGGTAAATATGGTTAACGCTACTAATTACCATAAATTTCATTTCATGTAAGGTCTCCCAACTTTATATTGACCTTGGAGCAATGTCAAAATAAATACCTCCACTTGATGCTATTTGTCAACTATCATGCAACTTTAAAAATGAATATACAGTATAACTATTTATATGAGAATGAGTTCATGTTCAAGAATTCATTGCAGTGAAAGAAACATAGTACAAATGCAAGCAACCTATGTCTGAGTCTGCTTAACAGTGGACATATCAAGATCTAGGAATCCCCAAGAACAGTACCCTCTACAGGGCCAAACACAGTTCTGGATGCATCACCCTACTTCTGGTTCTTCTTTTATTCCCCCTATATCCTCAACCATCCCTATTATTCTTTCTGGCACCAAATCCACTTTATGAGATGGTTGCACTGACACATCTTCCATCCCTTTCCTTCAACTCTTAAAGATTTTGAAAGCTACAGAACAAAAAAGTTGCATGCAATATTTCCATTTCTCCTGTAATGAAGAAAAAGGTAATTTTATTTCTGCCTCTATCAGCTTACAACAAGCTCCCTTAATGTTTAAGAGACAATTCTTTCTATCCATCAGCTCTTCTCCTCTTTAGTGTTTCAATTTTTATCCATTTTTTTACTCACCTCCCACCACAGCTTTTTAGTAGGCTCATGACAAGTAGAATGGTTGCACCATTGCCTAATTGCAATTGAAATATTTTACTCAGTATCCAACAGGGTTGTTCTGATGCAACTTGAAATGTTTCTCTTAGAATGCCCATGAGACAATGGATGCATGATCCAGATTTTTCAAAGTTTGCCCTTCATTCATTTCCACCTTTTGTCCATCTTTTTGTTTTGCTTTGTTTTTTTATTCCCTTCCTACAATTCTCTTCCCTTAGCTACAAAAATCTAAGCAACAGATGGCGATAAAGAGCTAGACGTTTCTGTTATCTCTCTACTATCATTTAATGGGTATCCAGTTTTTTCAGTCCAGTTGTAGTATGCGACTTGGATACAGTCAAAGTGCATGCAGGAATAAGACCAACTTTGCTGTTCTTCAAAGAGTCTATGTGATGGTGAGGCATTATGGGCAAGGAAGATGTAGGTAAGGCAAAACAAATACTGCAGCTGCAGCTTGAGGTAACTTTCCAAGCATTTTCCCTTTATTTACAGAGAAGCTAATGCTGCCATGGCCTGCTAGTTAAAAAAAAAGTCTGTGTATATATGGGGAGGAAAAGAAATAGAAAACGTTGTCCATATAGGTGAGAGAAAGTGGATGTGTACTTGGAGGGACAGTATGTATTTCATTACTGAGTATTAATTTTTTACTGTTATAGAGGTAAATTATATTAAGTATATATTTAGTTTGAAGTCCGTTTCATTGTAAAAGAAATAGACCTTTGCTCTTTTTTTTTTGTCATAGCTTAGTTTTTTTTGTCATTGTCCTTCTAAAGCAGGTGTGTCAAACTGGCAGTCCGCGGGCTGGATGTGTCACAAGCAGGCCAGGCCCACCCCAGATCCGCAAAGGGAAAAAACATCATGATACATCCTGTGACGGCAACATGATGCCGCAAGCTTGACACCCATGTTCTAAAGGTATTTTAATGGCCACACTTTTTCCCCTCTTTTCTATGAGCCTAATGAACTTCTATTCTTCCTGTTCTGTTTAAACATCCTTCCTTCATTGACAGAGGTATCCTGTTAGCCCATCCTGTAATCCATAACTTAAAAGTGCAATTCAAGAACAACATAATGCCTTACCACAGCATCGTACAGGATTGTGTAAACTTGATTGAGCTTATCTTCAGGGATCCCACAATGCAGAAGGATTGCTTTCAGCAAGGCAGTATGATTTAAATAGATACTATAGTTTCTTTCCTAACAAATACAAATGAATTTCAGTTGCATTTCTATTACTTTTTCATGACAACTAAACTTAACTTTCAGTATCGAGTATTTCTTCTCCTATCCCACCTCTTTTGTGTTATATCACTACTGAGACTACCTACACTGACAGAATCTTACTTGACAATGAATTTAATTCCTAAATGAAGATTCTGAAGACCCATCAACCCACAGAGGCTCTTCTGGAACAGAAGCTTCCTTCTCAACAATATTCTGGAATAACACAAAGCTTCTGAATTGGATTTGATTAATGTATTATATTTAATTCAATTTAATTGAATTTCATTAACAGATTTAATCCAATTGCACTGGATTTCATTAATGAAAAATATCCTTAGTTATGGCCGGATAAGAGTTATCAAGTCAAGCATGTCCTATATCAATAATTACAAATCACCAACAAATCACTACTTTTTGGAGTAATATTGTATAATATTGTATTATATCAATATTGGAGCCTTTATTATACAATTATAGCACTCTTTTTTACTAGTCAAATCAATGTATTTTCTGTTTTTTTTCCTTTTGTTTTATTATTTTATTTTTGTTTAAACTTCCTTTTTGTTTATTTTTAAAATGCTTGTGAGCCACCTAGAGTAGCCCCATGGTGAGATAGGCAGCAAATAAATTTAATAGTAATAATAATGAGTCATTTGCATCCACTCAGAATAGTAACAGAAAAGGAATCAGGTCATATGTTTACTAGTCTTCTTAGCAAGTAGGGGGAGTTAAATCCTGGATTCCCACATAGCAAGTGAAGAAAAAAATATTCCCACCTCTGACCTTATACCTTTTGGAAAGGTCATCGCAGAAAAACACCTACTTGCAGCACAGGAAATTCCTGGATTATTTCGCAGATTGTGTAGATTGTTTCTGCAATAGGTAAAAAACTATTTCCAGCAGGTGTGATTATATCAAATGCACACTCTAAGAGTTCTCTTGGATGGCAACGATCTAATTTCCGAGGCCTGAAAACTCGTTCAATGCAGTATCTAGAGAGATAAATGTTTGCAATTGAAACCCCTGAAACCATCTTCAGCTCCAAATTTATGCAGCTTGGCTCTCAACAATTCTGGTTGGTTTACAAGAAGGAGGTTACAAAAACATCAATTTAAAAAAGAAGATAAAAGGTAAGATTGACAGAAAGGATGAGTATGAAGCAAAGGTTCTCATTCTCCCTAGCAAAAAGCCTGAACAAAGAGGCAGGCTCTTCTAAACAACAGCCAAATGTCACCTAGAACTTGGAAGAACCTCCTTCCAAAAGGCATGTGCTGCTACAGAGAATGTGTGTTTCTGGGATCCCAATAGATGACATAGTTTAATTGTAAGGATCCTGGAGTGCACCAACCATGTAAGATCAAATAAGTCAGATAGAGACTACGGGAGACAGGTAGCCCCTCAAGTAATCAGGTCCTATGCCATGTACTGTAGGGCATTACAGGTAACATTCAGCATCTTGAATCATGTTCAGAAGCAAACAGGCAACCAGTGCAGCTTGCAAAACAGAGGTTTTACATGGGCTTATTGAGGTGCTTATCACTGCCTGCATCACCTGTTGAAGTTTTTGGGTGGTGTCTAAAGGCAGCCTCAAGTAGACCATACTGCAGTAGTCAAGCCATGAGGTAACCAGGTATGAGTAACTATCTGAAAGGCCCACATACCTAAGGTGCATTATGTTGGGAATGATTATTTCAAGGGCCCTAAATAAGGAGATATTACTGAAAATTCCTTTTAACTGCAGATGCTAGGAAGCTCCATTCAAAATATATGGTTTTCAGTAAATTTTGGTTCCTCTTCTAAGCCAGCTTTATTGTACAGAAGTATAATGTATAATCAATCTATCTTTGTCCAGTTTTGAAAACAATAAAAATATACCTGGGAGATTTCCCTTACCTTTTCAAGTTTGTTATGTTATTTCTAGCTACAAATCTTGCAAATGGAATCTGAAAAGAAGTATAAAAGCAGGTTATAAACTGAAAAAAGCAGTATAAAGCAAAATATAATTTTCATGGTTATCAGCAGCAATCTTTAATTGAAAATATATTATAACATAAAAAAACCAAGATGTTCTACTCTGCATGTAAACTTATCTTCCTATCAAACACAGAATTATACTGACATTTCTTTTCTTCATTCCTAATGCATCCTCTTGTGTAAGCTCTTTAAATCAGTTTCTAATCTACAGTAGTTGATTTGACCGTACTGCCTGAGAACTCCAGAAGCTGTACTCCAAAAAATCTGGAGGCCACCAGACAGGCAAGGTGGGTCCAAGATCCTTGAAGATGATATTCCTACTCACTCTGAGATCATAAGGAAGCATCACCAGCATTCCACTGTGGTCCATCAAATATGAAGCTTCATTGTGCTCATACAGTTTTCTATTCCTAGGCATCAGCAGGGGAGTATGCATCTTGACAGCTCCTGTCCAAAAATGATAATAACTATTACCGGTATAATTCCATAGAACAAATATAAAATATTTTTTAAAGAAACTGTTGCAGAAACTATTCACTTAATGTTCTCATTCTCACTTTTCAAATGTGTTTATGACTTGTTTCAAGTAGACAGTAGACACATTTGAACTTCTGTGCATATTTGTTCATTCAATGTTTCAATAAATGTAATTATCTGATAGCTGAAAACTCCACCTATTAAGTCATATACTGTAAATATAATACTGAATATGTCTGAAATTAATTCAAGAACAAGGTATTAAGGGTACAGAAGTACAGTATCTATTTCTGCTGTCAGAATAATAATGCTGCATACCTCTCTTATCAAAATATTTCAATCTAATTCAAGAATATTCGATATAAGCATACATACCATGTCTTTTAAAAATTCGGCTAATTGTCTCACACACATGTTGTTGAATCTTGGTTGACCAAACTGAAAAGCTACCCTAAAATTAACAATGATCAGAGATAAGCAGTGCATTTTTTCCCTTCAGTTACAAAAATAGAGTGCCTCTAAACTATGAGCAGATTTATATTCATTCAGCTTAACATACTGTACTAATTAGAAAATATGTTTTCAGTAAATATTTGCAGTTTCAAATTATCAAATGAGTTTTCTATTCCCAAAAAGGGAATATTGAGTAATGTTTATTTGTTTTTTTCACTTCATTAGCCTTTGAGAGTTTGTATGCTTGAAATCTGGTTCTCATGTCTGCAATTTACTCCCACATTCCACCTCAGCTCACAAATTAATACAGTTGACTTTGAAAACAGTGCCTGACTAGGCGCTTCAATGCTTGCATTTTATTTGCACACATTAAACTGAGTTTGTCCTGGTCTGTGGGAAATAGATCCTAGGATTTTTTATTAACGATTTTGTTTTTTTTTAAAATGTGAAACATGTTTCTGTGATGAATGTGTGCCATGTTTTGATATTTTTTAAAAAAGCTATTACCTATAATAATGGGCAGCATAATGTTTAAATATACCTCAGAAATTCTGCCTTGAAAGAACTCAGATTGAAAAGGAAGCACCATCTACTGTATGTGAGTTTAGCAGCATACAAATGTAATAAATTTTTATTAAACAATAATAGATCAGATTGGCCACAATTTTGTCAATCTTCTGTAAGGCTTAAAAACCTGGTTTGCCACTAGGCCTAAAGTGGGTTCAGCATTGGTTATATTAATAGTTGTGTGTGGGTCTATTTTTACTCTGGCTATTGTTGTATGCAATTTTTCTTTTTATATTTTTAACATGGTTATAGTCATTAATTTGGCAGCCGTATAAATTGATTAATAAAACAAAATTATTATTATGGCTTCAAAAGTAAATATCACTACCAATGAAAAGAGCTTGTAAGACATAATGGGAAGCCACAGGGCAGCAACCAAAACAATCACTAACATCTTCTTCCCCTGCCAATTTTCATACTTTATGTATGAAATTACTACACTGGAAGCATTAAAAGTAGTCAAACCAATATTTCCCAATGATTTTCACTTTTCTTCCCCGTTAGTTTTTCCCTTTTCCTCTTGTTTGTTGTTGCTTGTTCTGTTATTATTTTAAAAGCAGTAACGTAAGATTCCAATCATATCTAACTTGCTGTTTCTTTTCAATGCAGACTTAAGAACACACCTTAAGGATATCACTGTCATAGGTATAATCTATTGCAGGAGAAATGAGCTGGGAGAATATTTGGCCCATCATGGTCCGGTATGCTTTTCCGTCCACATTTGCTAAAGTATGATGAAGGACTTCATGAAGTTCAGACTCTTCCAATTGAGGAGGTGGAAGATGTTCACTTTTTAAGAGCTCCATAGCAGTTGGCCGTTTTGAAGGATCATGGTTCAATAGCCAAGCAATCACCAGTTTCTAGAAAGCCAAAATATATAGTGACATTTTAAATTTATAAATCAAAGAGTTTTCTTTCTAACTTTTACCTTTAGATATGTGTTCCTGGTTACACACAATCATTATATATCATATTTGCAGCTAATGTCAGAAAATACAAAAATATTGAATAATCTTTCAGCCATCCTAATAAAATCTGTAAACTGTGATTTAAGTCATTTAAAAAATATTACTTCAATATTACATTCTAAACATTCAGTTTGCTTCTAGGAACTAGAATACTTTGATCTGTATTATTTAATCCTAATGGGGCAAACAGACATTGATTATTTATTATTAACTGCCAATAAAAGAAAATATTTGCAGCTCAGAGTGGAACTATGGAGTCCTTGGTCCTCTCTGAACTAGGTTGTTTTCTTGCAGATGTTTTATTACCTAAGCTAGGTAACATCATCAGTGACTATCACTGTTATTTACTTAATGTTATTTATTTTGGGTAATGAAACCGGTATAAATGAACAACCAAGCTCAGACAGCACCAAGGACCCCTCATTATTATTATTAATTATTTTCAAATTTAACTAGGAAACAGACCAGAATTAATCTCAATGGAAGAAACAGATACTACCCAGAGTTGCTCTGGCACTGAGATGGCAGTCTCTAAATTTGATAAATAAATTAAATTGTTAACATACAATATAACAATTACTTTTTTAAAAAAAGTGAGTACCTGTTTTGCATTTTTCACTTCATCGAAGTCTTCTGGAAATTCAATAAATGGCTGAAAAACAAAACACATTAGAATAACGTGATCATCTTAAAAGTTATGTGTATCAAAATGAAAATATCTTTGCCATTTATAATTATGTAGGGTAGCATTTCCCAACCTAATGATTTTCAGGAGAGTTAGACCTCAATTTTTTTAGTTCCCAGATAGCAGATCCAAGGGTCATACTAGCTAGGCATTATGAAAGCTGAAATCCATTGTATTTAGTGGGTACCAAATTGGGTAAATATATGTGATACAGACTAGTAACTAAGCCAATTTCTCACCTGTATTACTGTGCCCTACAATACTTAATATAA
This sequence comes from Stegonotus admiraltiensis, assembly GCA_032468215.1. Classification (NCBI taxonomy): domain Eukaryota; kingdom Metazoa; phylum Chordata; class Lepidosauria; order Squamata; family Colubridae; genus Stegonotus; species Stegonotus admiraltiensis. The sequence continues at coordinate 28,365 of JANHZT010003270.1, read as the reverse complement.
GCAATTGTGCAGCATAAATCCGGTATCTTTTTATACTATTACACAGTTAATGCAAACTAGAGGTAAGCAAAGTGTTTGAAAGAAAGAAGTGTTTTACAAAATACATTAAGTGGAGACAAAGCATCTGTCTTCAAAGTGCTAAAGCAGCCATCTCTTTCAGAAGGTTCAAGTGCCAGCTTCAAAGGCTACTTCCATCCATGTCCATATATACATGCATGTCCAGCTACATTGTCCATATAGGCACAGGCATGAAGCAGCTAATCCCTTGCAAAAGATGTGGCTGCTTAAATATTCGGAAGAGAAATTCTTCATTTAAGCTAACATGTTTTATGACACACCTCTTTGCACTGTCCTAATATAGATAGTCGCTAAGTGAGATAACTGTTAAGCAAGTCACACCTGCTTTTATAAACTTTTTTCCCATGGTCATTAAGCGAAGCAACAAGGTTCTTAAATGAATCACATGGTCGTTAATAGAATCCAGCTTCCCCCATTGATTTTACTTGTCAGAGACCAGTTGGGAAGGTAACAAATGATGATCATGTGACCCCAGGATTCTGTAATCATCGTAAATGCATGACCACTGCCAATCACTCCAATTTTGATCATGTGATAGTGGAGACATTGCAGTGGTCATTAAATGGGAGAACCGATTGTAAGTCACTATTTTATCCTATAATATCCTATAAAATAACAAACTCAAAAGAGGCTAATATCAATGCTCTAAAGATCTTGCATAGATTTCAAAATCTGGCTATATATGATTAAAACAAATAGTTTTTAGGCAGATGTGATCAAGATCTTTAATATCATATATATATATATTGTTAGCAACTGAGTTAGTCTTATATGACCTAGAGAGCAATTGCCATTAAATTTATTTTTTTTAATAAAATCTGCCTTATCAAATAAGTAGTTGCTGGACAAATTATAAATGAAATTTATACATACAAGCCTTAACTGACTGAGAACAAAGATTCTTTCCGATGCAGTCGTCATTGGATGATAGGACATCTCAAAGAATATTATACCCAAGCTGAAGAGGTCCACTTTCTAGAAAAAGAAAACTGGAAGTCAGTATACTTGCAAGAAATAGAATCTGCAATCTAAACAGTCCTGGTATCTTACTTAATCAGATTACTTATCTTATAGTGGGCCCATTAAAATATATATACATTGTGAAGGAAAGTGCAAAGAACGTCTGACTGCAAACTGAATTCTAGGACGGTTGACAAAATAACAATGACATTGTACAATTGCTGCCATTATATTTATATATAATACTAATGTTTGAAGTAAACAAAATATAGCATACCAATATCTCGCTAACCAAGAGAAAGTGTTCCTAAAAATGTAAATAGTCAATATATAAAATTAATCCTCTTTTAAAACTTCTATGTGATACCAAATGCCATTCTAAAGGCTTTCCCCTATGAATAATAAAAGGTTATTAAAATTGTTATTGTTTTTATATCCTCTTTTTCTGCCTATAAATCAATGTTTCTCAACCTTAACAACTTTAAGAGGTGTTGACTTCAACTCCAAGAATTCTGGAAAGTGACGTCCATACTTGCCAAGATTGAGACACACTGCTATAAACCATGCAGGAAACTTACTTACTTACTTACTTACTTATTTATCAACTAGTATAAGGAAACAAGTAACAGTATAGACATGGACACATGAAAAAAATTGGCACAAATAAAAGGATATAAATAGGCAAAACATAGCCATAAACACATAGA